>OMLF01017499.1:15056-25485 GCA_900302615.1 Holocentrus rufus | reverse complement strand
AAAAAATGTGTGTAAATTGCTAAATGTTAATAAAAAAGTGAGTTTTTGACAAAGATTCCTTCTCTTTTTATTGAATTTTTAATACCTATTAATACCTCAAATACCTATTCAAACCTTCTATTATTATACACTTAAAAATGACCACCCTATACCAAAACACTAAAACTAGAACTGAAAAAAATAAAGACATTAACTGAATGAATGAATGAGTGAATGAATAAATGAATAAATAAAACTACTAAAGCTAAACTAAAGACTACATAAAATAAAGTGAAATTTGAATGCAATTTGAAAACAAAAAGCTGATGGCAAACACAAAATAATCCTTAGAATCCTTAGTTATTCATTAACTAATTAAATAAATATATATATAAATGAACACTTTTAGGAGGGTTTGTCCAAACAGTTTTGGTGGGTCAATATTAATGTAAGGTTTGGACTTTTTTTTTCTCATATCAACAAAAGAAATAGGATCACTCATTTAACATGAAGTGCAGACTGGCTGTTTAATGAATACTGAATACTGAATGAGGTCTAAGAAATTATTCCAGAGAAGGTCAGACATTTGGTTTCTAATATTTCCTCAAGTGCAATAACAGACTTCTAAAAAATACTCCGAAAAGTACATTAATGTAGACAAATAAGTACCGCAAACTAGAGAAATGATTAACTACATTCAACCTCTGCCTGATAATTCCCTGTCTGGATGTTCATGAAAATCCACTGCCCTATTTCACATGTTATTTCATTTAGTTCAGGTAGTAAAAATCAGAATAACAGAGAGGAAAACAGACCGTGGTCCTGAAGGAGGTCTGCGTTTCTCGGTAATAAGTGCTTATAATGTTTCAGATCGAGTAACTGAGGCTCATTCTCTTACACTCGTTATGAATCACTGTGGCTGAGAGTATCAGCTAAATGGCTAAAATCGCAGTCTAAATGGTCTAAAAATATGCGATGGCAGGGTCTGACAAGGGCCCATGGCTGTCCCAAAGGCCGGGGCTTAAACCTTGCTGGGCACATGCCCTTTTTAATGAACAGCTTAGAAGCAAAGTTGTAGTAAAATGAAGACTGAACAATCTGTTGGGCCCTACAGCAGTGCTGTAGTACCTCCATGGATTACACTCCATGGGGCACTTAAAATCTGTCTGGCTACCCATTAAGCCAACCACTATCCTGGCTCATTAATGTCCTGCAGAGGTATTAGAATAAACTGTGCTCCACGGACTCATTTTGGCAGAAGCTCTTTGCCTTCTCTCCTGCAGCTTTCCCCTCTAGAGACAGCTGCTGTTTGCCCGAGGTGCATCAGAGTGACCACTACCACCAAATAACTAGATGCTCAATTCCTGTTCACATCCATGGTATACAACAAAAAAAACGACAGTAGCGGTTCTATCCATCTTCACTAGGATCAGCAGTTTCAGTGAGGTTGCCATATGCAATCGCTTTGTGGGGCATCACCATTTATTTAAAGCAGAAACAAGGTTTGAAAATCAGCAGGTCTTCCTGAATACTGCACTTTCATGCTATGACAGTAAGGAGGCCGCCACTTCAGTTTGATGTCATCAATGCTGGGAGAAAACCAAAATGTCAACTTTAAAAGACCTATGAAAAACAGACTCATTTTCAGATTGACCGTGTGTTTTTGAGTTCACAGTTGGGGTTTCATAAGCCCAAGGACTGTATCATTTTCTTAACTCGCAGAAAACCATGTAATAAAGTTAAAGGAATAATTCATCCAAAACCTAGGTGTTTTGTATCATTTACTCCCCCTGAGTTAAATGTACAACAATATGTCAAGGATTCCTTTTAGATATGAAAATCACCAAAAGGTTTTTACACAACAACAGCAAGAGATTTCAGAAATTAAAACTGGTTGGAGATAGGGCCGCCAGAATATACACATATAAAAGGATTTATTTGGGCACCAAATAGACAAAGTTTTTTAGAAAGGCACACGGAAAAAGGCTTTGGGAATAGAGCATGGATACAAATGACTAACAATGTGTTTTCAGAACAGGGTGGGGAAATGGCTAAGAACATCTAAAAAAGCCTGTTGTTTTAATAATTTCAGTTCTTAAAAATGTGTGTTTACGGCAAAGTAATACCCTTTTAGTGAAAGGGTGCTTCTGCTAACCACCACCCGCTTGCATCTGCCTAACAACTTGGAGGGGGTGTGAATAAGGTAAAAGGCATCAGTCTCATTTCCATTGCAAAATTTGTTTCTAAGGCTGGAACCCTGTTTAATGGTTCAATCAGTGAAGCTGATCCTTTCAAGCACGTTTCGCCTTTTTCTTAATGTTTTCGCAGCCTTGTTTTTTTTGTCATAATCTCTTTATGCGCATTTGTGGTTGCCCGTGCTCTCTAGGGGCGGCGGTGCCGTCTTAAGGGAGGAAGGTTTTAGGGACAGCTGGCAGTGTGCTATCAGTTGTGTTCGCATCTATCAGGCCGGTCTGCCTGCCTGCTGGAGATTAGGAGATGCTTGTGTAGCGGAGACATATGCATGTGTATGTATACACACAGCCCAGCTACAGACCCTCACACACACACACACACAGCTGCCACAAAGATGCATAATAGCCTTGAATATCTACAGGCGAAAACAATAAGCGAAGCCCCTGACCCAGCCCTGGAGCTACACTTCCCCCGCTGTCGTACCATATTCTGCCACACACTGTGACTGGGAACAGAGTGGAAACCAATTCTTTTTCTCTCTTCTATCTCCAGACATATTTCCTCTCAAGTCCTACACTTATATAACACAGCAAAATGGATAAGAAGAGCCCCATTCTTTCCTTCATGGAAAAATGAGCTTAACCTATAATCAGCATGATGGGGACGCACAGCTTGTGTCTTGAGTGGAGTGTTCTTCTCTGTGGGGGGGCATGAAAGGTGTGTGTGTGTGTGTGGGGGGTGCACATGAAGTAAAAGGTGATGTTACAGCGTGCATTGGATACTGACTCCACCGTGTGCAGTGTGTGTGTGGGGGGGTGAGGAAAGGAAGCTGAGATGCTCCGTTGACATGATGACAGCGGTCCTCCCTCATCGTCAGTGTGTAAATGCCACGATGACGTGACTTGTCAGTGATAGTGCACATTGTTGTATTTCCTGTTGCAGGGTCGCCGTTGTTATAGTTACAAGACCCTCTTCAGCTGAGAAGGGTGATAACGTATTACTTTATAATGGATATGATCCTTAAGTGAAATGACAGCAAAACCTGCACTGACCTCAAAACATCTGTTTCAGGCGCCGTTTCATTCTATATTAACACGCTAGATACATGTTTATTATTTATCATTTTAGGATGAAGTCTAATAGCGTCATATAAGTGATCAGATCCACAACAAATCCACTTAATATTTCCAAACTCTCCTTTCTAATACTCCACTGTGATGGTGTACACAGGACTTTAGTGTCAGTTGACTCGAGGAGTGTAGATGATGTTATGCAGTATATTGTACAACCCAATCTCTTTTTAATCCTGTTAACATTACAAAGTTAGTCTTGCTAATGTACAGTCTGCTCACAGCTGAGACATGCAAATATGTAAAATTCAAAGCAATGGCGGGCTTAACAAAAGCTCAAAATAAATGTAAAGATTTAATCCAGTAATGATGTTAAAATATTTGGTTTAGCAGTGCATCTGCTGTATGAGCTGGGGAAGGGTATGCTAGTATGCTTATTTTATTTTATTTTATTTTGTTTAAGAATTATTGTCATTATTTGTCCATGTTTATCTCTACCGCTGATACGCATCCTGTCCCTTTAAGGGATAGCTGCTGTAATTACTCACAGATTAGGCATCAGCAATGGCAAAGGCGCTGCACAACAATAAGCCCTGGTTTGGAAGCACACACAAGCTCTCTCAATTACACTCTAGAGAAAATCCTGCAGGCTTTGTCGCAAATCCCTCAGCTTTAACAAGAACTAAGTGTCCATCCACCACTATAGTGGGAAAGGATCACCTTATGAACGCGCTTGGAGATTAAGTCGGTAACCTCTCAGAGACAACACTGCCCTGTGAAAGGGATCACCGTTACTCAGTGTTGCCCTGACGATGCTCTTATCATAACAGATGCGCACATTGGTAAACATGCCCCTGCCATGTTCAAGCGTAGTTCACGTTATTGACTTTGAGGAGAAATTTAGCTTGCAAAAAAAAAAGCAATGTATGTGTATTATGTGTGACTTTAAAACCTCCGGGATATATGCCCGAGTTTGGCTTGACAGTGGTGCTAAAGAAGGTCAGGGTCACCAAAATCAATAGAGTTCACTCCCTAAGGGTTATGAATATGTGCAGTCAGTTTTAAAACATTTGAATAAACCGTATTCCGTTTACTGCAGTCACAGCCAGGATCTGTCAAGGCGAATTCATAATATCCCTGACACCGTAGCTTAATGGACATGATTATGCATTGACTTAGCCACTACAGTCACCACGGAAAATCACCAAGTCTTCTCTTGGTATGTGAATGTAACAGGCACCAACCTGGAGCTGGTTCACGCCGCAGTCACACACTCGTCTCCGATTCACTTCTAATGGGTAAAGAGCGAATGAAACACCCACTTCTGCTGGCAAAGTGAGTTTGTATTTTCTTCTTGGCATAGAGTTTATGTTTGGTGAACTTTGACCTCAACCAATAGCAAAGAATGCAGAGGTGGCTGACCCCACTTGGCTGCAGTTCTTGAACATTATCATTAGCTGCTTGCTTATACTTACATTGTGCAGCCTCCTCCTTCAGCCCTTGTCTTTCTCCATCTCCCCCTCACCAACAACCATGCTTAGAACCTCCTTTGATATTCAGAAAATACATTTTTCCATATCAAAACTCAGAGAACTACAAAATTTGCAATTTCATTTCCATGTATGCACTATCCAGTACTGCCCACATTTAGCATACCAAATTTTGCCCCTGCAAGTGTATTAACATACACTGGCATCTGTTGATGTGTGACCACACCATCGTGCTTATGGTGTTTCTACCATGCTGCCTGCTGTACAGTATGAGCACGCCAGATATTTTGTTTATTAGGGGCTCCAAGGGCTTCTGCAGCCTATAGAGCACATACTGTAATTCCCTTCAGGATTGCATATTGCAGAATGTGTTACACATGAAGGAACTAACCAATGAACACGCAGAGCTCGGCTCTTGCTCCAGAGCACCTGATAAACAAAATATACAAACAGATGCATTTAAAAGAAAGAACAGCAGATTGGATGATCAGGGAGGGGACTTGCCTGGACTGAAGGATCTATGAGTTACAGTTGCATATATGTTTACATGTGGGGAAGATAGAAATGTCTCTATTTTAGCCTGTAGTCAACCCAGTGCATGAGGTGGCAGCTCAACAAAGAGACTCCGCTGGAAAAATATCCACTTAAGTTGTTGAGTTCACTGTTGAGTCTTAAAATGGTATTTTTCTTAAAACAAGTGGGAAAACAACAACAACTACAAATTGGGTTACATGATTCTGCTTGTTTCCAGTGCAGTTTGTTTCAAGAATTTTCTTGGATCAAGTGATATTTTGATGCTAGCACAAGTGGTTTGGCTTATTCTGCCATCGCTTCAAAGTACTGGCACTTATTTCAAGAAAATTCTCAAATTATTTCACCCACTGGCGTTTTTTTTTCCCACTTGCTCTCATAATTTGAAGACTCAATACTAGTCCAAATGACTCGTTGAGAATATTTTTGCAGCAAGTGTGCAAAATTGCAGGCAATTTATGATAAAGCGACAGATCCAAATACCACTGGACCCCTTCCACCTGTGTATCTCGGTCCAGTAGTTTAGTGTATAGCGGTGTTGCAGCTGTAAACCGCAGCAAAGAGCTCATGAGTGCAAAATGAGGCAAAATGCCAGGGTTCATACATTATGACATCCATTTTATAAATGTTTTTTTCTAGATCTGAGACCAATCTGATTTGCTAATCTGCCCCACAAAAAACAAGCTATTAAGACCATGACAGTTTTTTATCCATCGATGCTGAATGCGCTGAACTCATTTTCTGCCATGGTGCAATCATCCTTGTTACACAGTATGAAATAGGATTGGCATAGTGGGGGCTGTCTGACTTTCGTATTTGGAGTTACTTGAGGTAATGTAAGCAGCAGTTGTGACTGTTTTGACTGACTGAGATGGATAAACACTCATTTACAGCAGGGAATTACTCCAGATTAAATATTAATAAATGTTTTTACCCTCAGAGTTATATTTACATTTCCAGACCCACAATACCAACATAGCAATGAGCAAAGCTCAAGCATGAGTAAATACAGAGGAGAATTTGCCACTATATGCTGGGGAATTTATATTCCACTTCACTGTTATGCTGGTTCTTGTTTCAGAGAGGTAGAAGCCTCAGCATTTCTGCAGCTCAGATCTGTCAGACGATCTCACAATATCATGATTGTGTCGTGGTAAGGAGTGAGAGATGACAAGCCTGAGCTGCTGTTGTTGTTCCTGTTGTTGCAGGCATGACATTTCATGTAGGTTGCAATTACTTGGCTCTTCCTGTGTTGTATCTCCGGATCCTGCTGGTAGTGATGGCAGAGTGGCACCGTCTCCTTCACGAATGCCGGAAGTCGCCCCAATATTGTGCAGCCAAACCCTCTCTGTTAATTGTGCCTTCCCTGAAACACAGACAGGATCTCTCCCACACCCAAAGAGATGAAACATCTGCACGTGTGTGTGTGTGTGTGTGTGTGTGTGTGAGTGTCTGTGCGTGACCGGTTGTGTGTGGCTGTGAAAAATCCAGCTCATTTTCAACATTGATTTAATGTCAAAAGTAATAAAAGAGCGGGGTGACCTGTTGGAGAGTCTGCCACATGCATTTATCATCTTTCGCTTTGGGCTTTAATTACTAGTTATAAAAGGGAAGTGAGGTCGGACCTTAAGTTTTTTTTTTTCTTCTTTTTTTTTTAACTAGTATTAATTTTGTTAAGCTTCTCGACTATAAGAATTCAAGAAAATTGCAAGGCACAAAATGTCAAACGCTGATACAAAATAAGGAGCTTAAGTTCATGCTGGTAATCACTTTTTTTCCATAAATGTCCTACAATGTGAGTCTGTACTTCTGTACTAATTCATAATAGCATGTGAGTCATATGGTGGTGGGCTTGAATAATAGTGATGTGCTTGTTGTATAAAATGCACACTGACATATTGTACAAATAAGGCAATTTTTACCGCAAGTTAGAGAGAAAAATATTTGGGTTTCACTACACTCTTGATACTCCACCCTGCTCTACTTAATGCTAACCGGCAGGTTTGATATTCAGTTTCCATATTCAGTCCTGAGGGCTGAAGCATAATGCCCCTCAGGCGATTGATACTGAGGCTGTCCATATCATCTGACTGCAGATACTGTATGATGCTGCTGAATATTATGTGTTATATTATGAGAGTTATTGGGGCAGAAGTTTAGCAATGGCTTGTGCATTCAGAAGCAGATGAATGCACATCCTGTGGCCTATCAGCTGGGCATCAGTCCCTCTTCATACAGGGTACTTTGTGCTAATATTGAGAAAGACATTTAAAGGCCATATCTGTAATTGCAGCGCGGCACTCCCTGCTGAAACACTGTAATCCCATTTCTTGTGATGAGCACCATAAATGTTGAGTGTAATGAGTTGTACATGAATTTTGAGGCTATTTTGAATTGTAAAATCTTGGTTTGGTTTAGTTTTGTAACGCTATCGACGCTGATTTAAAACCAGATTTAAATCTCCAGCACAGTGCATGAACAAATTGTACTTGTTCATCTAAATAAGTGAAATACTTTGACCTCTAAAGTCTGATGCAGGGTTTTCCTGCTGGAGTTTATGTAACATCTATTGTTGCACTGCAAAAACAACATTGTTTCCTTTGTAATAATCTATAATAGATTTTGTGTTGCCATGTTTGGTTCTCCCTCATTTGAAACTGAAGGAGTGCATTTCAAAAAGCTAATTTTCAAGAAAGCATTATATTGTGTTCACTGCTTAGTATTTAAAAGGATTATAAGAACCTCTAGGTTTTTTTTTTGTTAGCAGCAGACTCATTATACACAATAAATTACATAATATTCAATAGTGAGTCTGACTTTGAGGCCAGCAATCATTTTAATCCCCCAGGTGAAATAGAGAGATCTCCTTCTGTTCGTTTGTTTGTTTGTTCTTGTGCTTGTTCGTTCCATCCCACACAATATCGCGGACACCGCTGATCACATTTCAACGACACTTACCACTGCCCTCCAGCATTTTCAGACATGCACTGATTGGCCCGAGGCAGCCCTACAATTACAGGTCCAAACAAGGTGACATTTGTGTTTCTGATAGCCCATGAGAGGCTTCAGTCTATCTGCCACTATTATTGAGTGTCTCAAGGCATCGCTGCTTTTCTGCCTACTTTGAACGGCTTGGTCTAGTTTTACTCCCCAAATGTTTTATTTTATCACAGATCAATAAGACAGAATACAATTAAGGAACCATTATATTGTGTCCTCCCAAAATTACAGTATGAGAGGATTAAATTGAGAATGGAACAGCACTGTAGTCACTTCGTTCCCATGAGAGATCGAACAGAACATCTTGTCTGAGTCTCCCTCGTCTCCGTAGAGGTGCAGACGCTACAAAGTTAAAGCATGCTGCAGAAACACTCGTTGCAAATTACTGCTGTTGAACACACCGTTGATAAGGTGGTAGTTCTATCAAATACCACCTCGGCATCTCAGACAGTTTAATAATTGTTTGTGCTGCCTGTTGACACTTCCATATAATGGTATAGTGCAGATGATGGTCAACCTGGCTCAGTGAAATTGGCCATGGCAGCGTTTGCTGCTTGCCCCAGGGCGGAGAAACACTCTTGCCAGGCTCAATTTGATGATGTCCAGTGCTCTTACATGTTTAGTAATCATATGCCACTGTCATGTGAAAACCCAGCATCTCCAAAATGGCAGCGTTTCAGGACCCAAGAAAAACAGGCTTGTTTTTTAGCTTGACCATCATGCGTTTCAGAGTTCATCTAGTGGGTTTACAAAGGATTTCATAAGCTTAGGGGTGGTACAGTTTTCTCATCTGAGAGAGAATGATGTAATCCTTCAGCTGAGGTTAAAGCGTGAAAATCAAGATTAGTTATGAGCTTTTCATACAACAACAGCAATATGGTACCCTGCCTCAAGTTTGTGTGCGCAACGGCATCAGTCAAGTTTGCAGTAACTACGTTTGACTCCTCACCAAATTGCACTGACCCCTCCTTGCCCTTCAGCTGGCATGAGAAACACTGTGCACAAAACATTGATTTCTTTCAAGCAATGTGGCAAAACTATTGCTCATTAATGCCTCCTTTTGCTTTTGAGTTTAACTGCAGTAGCCAGATTTGGTTTGATATTACCATAACCTTGCTAAAAAAAAATAAGGAAAATGGATGTAATTTAATGAATAGGATGAAAGGCACGAAAGCGCATCATTGCAGAAGTGGAAACATACATAGGAGTAATGAACACCCTGCTCTAATTCCTCTCCAGAGAGGTGAAGTGATTTGAAGACCTCCTGTAAGTGTGTGTGTGTGTGTGTTGCTTAACGTTACCGAAGCGGCATCATTTGAATGAATGCCAAGAGGCTGTGTTCGCTCGGTAACATGCGGCTCAACGTCCTGCCACTGCCAAGGATAACTGTAGACAGAACAATGTTCACACCGAGGATAGGAGTTGCGTTATAATACACAGTGGGTTGGAGGCCCGCGTCAAATGCCCTTGTGTGATTGATTACACGCTACAAGCTAATGAGATAAACAGAGCCCAAATCGATTCAGTCGGGGAGGAATCACGCCAGAGGGAGATATGCAGCCGTGTGCAGTGGCTGTATTGACACGCTCATATTCAAAGATGCGCTGAAAGAGACCAAACTGCGCTTTTGGCTGAGAGGAGTGCTGTGTCCTCTTCGGGTGCATTGTGCTGCTTCGCCCACCACTGCAGTCAGGGTCAGCGCTGTTTCAAATAAAATGCTAGCCATAGGATATGACACGTTGGGTGTTTATTGCTTAAAAATCACAGCCAAGTAATCTTTTTTTTTTTTTTCCCAGGCTAAGACAAACCAGGCAGGGACTGTATTGTAGGCATTATTGCATTAGCTGATGGCCGTAAGGAAAGCTGCTGTATTCCTACACTTTTGGCTGCGGTGAGTGACAAACCAAATTACAGCGTGTGCACGGCTGTCTATCGGCCCAATTTGGGGACCGCGCCGGAGCTGCTATCGTCCTCGGCTCGTTGGCTAATGAGCGACGGACTGATACGCCGGTACTCTGCTTGACCAATTAAAACCTCCACGCTCCACCAAGATGACTGTAAGAGGATAAGCACGGGCCGGGTGCCATGTGTGATGCTGAGCCCGTCTGAGCTGCTGGTGACTCAGAGTGTGTGGTGGGCAGAGAGAGCACAGGCTTCAGGAGGGGT
>OMLF01017499.1:0-10820 GCA_900302615.1 Holocentrus rufus | reverse complement strand
CCATATCACACGCACATTATGTAATATGGTTGCAGCGTATTTTTGAAGCTACATCACACTTATATTGAGTGAAATAATCAAACCCAAAATACTATTGTTGTATGTCTGCACTATTACTTCAAATGGAAAATATCTAAATGTCTTGTACATTATTTCATACACATTCCCCTGTAATTCAGCAGGACATATCTGGTGTCTTTGGAAAGCTTGGGATCTCCACTAGAATTTAAAATTAAGTTTGGATTTGAACAAAGCTGAGCTGTGCAGCATGCATTTGTGAGGATGAACCCACTGGAGTTGTAGAGGTTTAGTAACACAGTAATATTGTACAGTATAATTAAACATTAGGCCGATTTCCTTTGATGTTTCCCTGAAATGAGTGTTGCTATAGTAATACAAATGTGTGATCATGTTGTAATGTCTTTGAAATGCATTAATGTGAACCATGGCCACTGTACCATGATTTTGGAGCCTTGCATCACCTGCATTCTTAATCCTCACCGCTGTGGTGGGAGATAAATATGTGCCTTCACCGTTATTGCACAAAACCAAACAGGTTGGAACACCAGCCTACAGCTGATTTAATAGCCAAATTCCCCCTCTCTGCTTTCCAGAGGGAAATTTAAAGCCCTAATTTTGGGGGGGAATGATATTACAAAGAGGGAGACTGAGTGTTTTTTTCACACCACATTTCACCCTCAATTCTTTTGAAATGGAAACCTGAACCGAGAGGCTCCACTTTCAAAATCTCATCAACTTTCACTTCAGTTCGAGTACATCTCTCTTTGTAAGGCTCTCTGAAATTACAAAGCAGATGAAAGAAGTCATTATTATGGTTTGTCCCCACTTTGGTTACAGTTAAAAAGGAAAAAAAAAAAAAAAGCTGTCAGGGTCAACCTTTGTCCTCAGTGCACCCGCGCTATCCATCACTTTTTCCATCTCAGAACATTTCCATCTCTGGTGCCTTATGACAAAAGCAGACTGTGATTTTTATTGATATTTAGCTTAGTGTCTTAATCAAAAATTTGCAGGGCAACTTTTCTCAACATTGTTGTATTTGTGTTATACATACAATATACATACAATCTTATTCAGACCAACTTACAATATGTGCAGCAACAGAATAAGTGGTACTTTGGAACTGCCAAAGTTACAGCTGCTTATCACTAGAAGAGGTCACTCAGTAGAGTGCAGATCTCAGTAAGATGTGTGTGGGGACACGATGTCTATATAAAGTAGATAATAATTATTGCTTTGTGCCACAACTGGTTTTGGAGAGGGTGAGAAGGGTTTTTCATGATGGCTTTGATCTTGTCCGTCGACCAAAGACCCGAGAAGATTAGACAAATTAATCCGCTGACATGTAAAACAGTGGCGGCTGTTTTACACTTCATTTTTTACAGTGGTGAAGCATCAGGATATTGAACCTATTTCAACACCCACTTGTGGACAGATTCCATCAGCCTCTGACACTTCTATAGAGTTGTTCTCCCCTGTGTCCGCTCTGTGTTCTGTTGACTTTCTTCATCAGCGGTGTCCTTTACAAACTCACCCAGAAAACACAATGCCCGTCTTGGATATTTCCGCCCGTTTCACGTTTCATATTATTGATTTGTAGAGAGATGTGGATGAACACTTTTGTTAAAATCATGCTATTGTTGCCGCCCTGACCTGGATGTAACCATTAAAAGAGGAACAATTCCTGAAAACAGGAAAGAAGTGGCACACAACTTAAGCCTGTATTAAGCTTGACTACAGGATTAAATCTGCGGTTTCTTAGCTTCACTCTTCAACAGACAACAAGGTAAGATTCGTATCTCGTGATAATCAGACAGATTTTGACGTAAGGACAAATCACTTGAGAAAGGTATGAAGAAACTAGGAACCGAGTTTCATAATTGCTGTCTCATCTTAAATATAACCGCTGCATTCAGTGAGGTCATTGTGAATCTGCTCCTCTGTTCGACTCTGAAACAAGATTTTTCCATTGAGACTGAAAATAGCACGCTGTTCACTCCAACACTGTCCCATCAGGAGCCCTTGGGTGATCTCTCCATACAAGATCCTGCACAGTCAGATTTGAGGCACTATCCACTGAACAACCTAGGTTGTAACTGCTTACATAAAGCTATCTTCTTGTTTTGGTTGACTTGTGTGTTGTTGTGTGCGTGCCCTCCTGGATGCAGCATAATGAGAGGTTAGTATCTGCACCCTGCGATAGTGCAGCGCTACGCCAGCCAGAGGGTAAATCTAAGCAGGCTTAAACCATTTAAATAAAGAGGAAAGGGTATCCTTTAAAGCGTAGCTTGTGTCAAGCTTTACACAAATCTGATAAATCTACTGCGCTTAAAGCAGGTTCACATAAGCCGTTCTTCCTATGGCAAGCATGACGTGAAATGTCCAAATGTCTGTGACATGTTATGCAAAGAAGTACGATTTAAGGGGAAAAAAGTTTTTTTTTTTCATGCAATTTATGACACTTTTTAGGGGAGAATTTCAAGGGGGGCTGTAATTGTTAATCGTGTCATTTATTCCAGGAAATGGTCATTAATGAACTGAATTAGTTTCATGATCCTTTGCTGTGTGTATGACAAACCCATATATTTCAAAAGTACATAGTGCATTCTCTTTTATTTTTGAATAATGCATGAGTCATCTTTGATCATTAAGTTAAATTGAAGTCAGTGATGACTCACTGCTTTAATTTGGGACATATTGAGCCTATAGTTGCTTTAATTTACCGTATTTTTGTGGTCTATTGTCTTGCCAAATTTGTGCAGCCTCTTCATTTAGCATTTGTGTGATCATGAGTCGCTCTCACCTACACAAGAGCAATAAAAAACGTTATGGATGATAAAACCAAAGCAGACTGAAATGTGGCCCTACAGAATCATCAAGCACGATAAAAACTAATAAGCCATCAAAATTGTCATTTATTCTGCCAACAGCGGCTGAATCAAAACAGATTGTGCCTGTATTGCAACCCTTTATCAAAAATCCCTGATGTTAAATTAAAAAAAGGAGAGAAAGACATGAACGTTTTCTTCCAGTTCAGCTTAATACACAAAGCCTCAGCAGGTACAATCTGATCCAGTAGATAAAAATGACAGAAAATGTCAACCCAAACCTCTTTGTTCTATCCAACATCTCAAGGTTAAGGGAAGCCATGCATGATGTATTTATTCTGTAAAAGATGAGTCTGCTTCTTAAGACCACCCGAGCCGTTTCTTCCTCAGACCAGTTTTCATCGCCAACCTTACACTGACCGCCCTCTCTGAATGGCCCTGTGTTCTGCCTGAAGGCACCGCGGCTCCTGACGCTGCTGCTCGGAGGTCATTGTGCACGCAGGTGTTTTCTCACATGCTATCGCCTTGACACAGGCACCCCAGATATGCTGAAGGGCGTGATGTAATTGCGACGCAGTCTTGTGTTCAGAAGACGGAGTTTAACCAGGCCTGGGCTGTCTGGATGAACAGACAGGGAGCAATATGCCCAGTCTGTATTACTGTTAACTGAACTGGGGAAAAAAAAAAAACACTCAAGGTGGAATGGGAAGGTGAGAGAGATAGAGAGTGAGAGAGTCATAGCGAGACAGTTATGCACTCACACACACACACACACACACAGACAGACACAGTCAAAGTGTGTGTGAGAGAGAGAGGACCTACAGTAATAGTAACGTTATCTCCAACTGGACCTTTGCAGGAATGTGAAAGGCTAATTCAATGTCATGCCTGGGAGATGGACAGGGCCCATTCCGTTGTCTCATTTGGGAGATAGAGGGAAGATGGTATCTTTCCCCATTGGGAAAGAAAAAAAAAGGCAATTTGTCTTAATAAGGATTTATAGCTCATTGCAGATGCATTAAATCCAAAAGATAGCCTTTGCATTTTAAAATGAAGAGCCTCTTCTGCTGTAATCCTCTGTTACAGAAGTTTGCAGGCAATAAGAAGAATAACAAGGCGGAGAAAATGAATAATACTTTTTAATTTTCCCCTTTTTTGTACCATGGGATTGTCATGCTGTCTATAGATTATGATGCATTAATCCAAATCACATTTACAGCACTAGCATTTAATTCCCTGGGGATGTGACACACACGAGTCGAGACGAGACGCGCAGCATCTCCAGCTCCCAGTGGCAGAGAGGAGAACAGAGCCTGTGAGAATGGACTTTTGGTGCATTATATTGCAAAAAAAAAAAAATATCCTCTTTTACAATTTGGTCTCATATTTGGTCTCAGAATTTTAAATTTAAAATCTTGTTTTTCTTCAAACATAAGAAAAAAAGCCCATGGGATGAGATAATCCCACTTGTCTCCAAAGCAGTTTCACTTGTTTCAGGAATTTTTCTGGGAATAAATATAAATATGTTGACACAAGGCAGATCAGCCCATTAGCATCAAGACAATGACACTTGATTTAAGAAAACTGCACTGGAAACAAGTGGGATTATCTCATCCCACTGACAGATTTTTTTCCCTTGTTTTAAGAAAAACAAGATTTTCACTCTGAATATGAGACTAAATAAATGATCAAGATAGAGATTTAGGCTTCTTTAGCTACTAAGACCCATCTGCTGACAGCGCGCTCCAGTCTACACTGAGAGGTCCCTGTCGACAGCGTCTGGCCGTAGTGGGTGGGCTAATCTGTGAGACCTGAGGAGAGTTTGAGTGTGTAGTACCAGACCCTGAGGCAGACTAGCTAGAGTCCACTGTCTCCCGTGCTGTACATCCACAGGACCTGATGGATGGGAGAGTAAGGACAGAGGCCCCGGGTCCATTCATCAAACCCAGACAACCTCTTCAGGCCTGGTGGACCCGTTAACAAATGAGGACCAAAGCCCCTGCTGGAGGTTGAGAAGAAGGTTAGGAGCTTTGGGGGAGATCCCAGTTTGGCCAAAAAGCACAGAGACCGTGTATATTTGATCCTAATGTGCTCCCCTGGCCCCTTATTATGCTCACAGTTCATAAAACGCCCAGCATTGCCTCTGAACTTTTTGTCTGGAGCAATGAATTGCATGACAAATTGCTCTTTGCACTTTTAGCTGGGTTCAATAAGGCCCCAAATTGGTACTTAAAAGTGCGCGGTGAGAATGAGACAGATGCGGTTGAAGTGCGCTGTGGAGACTTGTGCCGACGTAAATCACATTTTGCATTTGGAACCGCGAGGAGGAGGGCAGTAGGGAGAAGTGATTTCATTTGAAGCCCCATACCAACTGGAGGCTTCAGTGCATATTGTTAGAAGTCTGTTGAAATGGGAGGGGATGGTGCCGGGCGGAGGGGAGAAGAGATGCATTAAATTGAACGTCTTAGCCAAGAAACATCTCATTTCCATTGCTAAGAGACAGACGAACAGGAATAATGCACATCCCTCTCCATACAGTATGTTGCAGAGTCCTTGGGAAAAAAATGAGGGATGAATTGCCTTCCTGAGCATTTTAATTGATCTATTATGTGTGTATAGTGAACGGCAACAGATTTGAACTGTAGTGGAGCCACTTTCAAAGCTTTTCTCAAAGCGTAATAATTTTTTTTTATCCTTGGAAGACAGATTACTGTATGAAATAAACTGCTAAACCTAGTAAAAAGGAGGCCAGACTATTCTTAACATTTATATAACAGCCTCCCAGAGCCCATAAATACATTTTGAAAAACGTGATTATTCAGGGGCCTTTATGGCTTTCTTTACCTCCAGACAAAAGTGTCTGGCTCTGCCTGGAGACTGCAGTGCATGTTCTGTAGCAGCGGCAGTAGAAGAATAAGTAGAGGTGTTACACACAGTGTAACCACAACACTGCCTTAGTGCTCCGTAACCCCCGAGCTCTTTCCACCACATTACTGGTGGATAGAGAGAGAGTGAGACCATGAAGACTGACTGTTAGTCATGCTGCTCTGTTCGGTAACTCTCCGTCCTTTTGCCAGGTGGCCAGGGTGATTTCGGGGTCAGGGGGTGCAACCTCTGAAAGACTTTCTCTTTTCTCACCGGACACTTAGCTCAGAAAGAGCCCATTTTCCTTTGTGTTGGGAATTAGAATGTGATTTACTTTATGATTTTCCATCTTAGACATAGAGACATAGAAGAACTTAAAGGAATACTCCAATATTTTGGCCAATATCCACTTTTGCTGACTTTCCCAGACTGAGACAAGATGTTCGATACCATTTTCACCTCTTGTACCTCCACTGCTTCGGTTCCAATGGTCAGCATTTCGTGTTAGCTTAGCATGACGACTTGAAGCCTACAGAAGTCAGCTGGTCTAACTCTGTCAAAGTGAAAATAATAAACCTTACAGCAACTCCGAAATTGTGTGGAACTATAACTGCTGAACATATATGTTCATCGGTTATAGTTCGTACCATCGAACTTCATCTGACCTCCCCTAAAATGGCTCTCATTTTTTTTTAAAAAGACGTGTATTTCAAATATACATGATACACTGTGTAAATAAATAGAAAAGGTGGCGCAGGCACATCCCAATGAAGCTCAAGTGCCAGACAGACTGTGAAAATAAGACGGCTTTGGAGTTGCTGTAAGGTTTATTTTATCACTTTGACGGAGCTAAGCTAAGCTGACCCCTCGTCTTTATGCTAAGCTAACACGAGATTCTAACTATTGGAACCGAAACAGTGACATACAGAGGTGAAAATGGTATCAAACATCTTGTCTCACTCTGGATAAGTCAGCAAAAAGGGCATAGTGTCCAAAATGTTGGAGTATCCCTTTAATATAGTCATGGGTTGATTGACGTACAGACCATTTAGGCTAAGCTGACAAAAACATGTAATAAGCACATAATTTGATGGTTGAGTCTATGCGGTTCTCAGTGTCAGCCTGAGTCACGGTGTTCATCCCATGTTTTTTGTCATTTGACTCTCATGGGGCCTCACTTCAATTGACCCTCTGCGATTTTACACAGTGCACCTTTCAATCAACAAATGAACCAGGGAGAAGCAGCCATGCAGCATGGATGGCAGAGAGAGTTTGCAGGTTTTCAGTCCAACGAAACACGACACCAGCTGATTTGAATGATTAGCGCACATTCAACCCCACAGGATGAGCTGATCGCTGAAAACCACATTTGAAGCCATTTGAGGGCTTTCAGTGCAGTGTTTCCGTGGTGAACCCGTCGTCCATCGCTGCTGTTTGGCATTCTTCCGCTTGGCTTTGCTTTGTGACAGCATCTCCGTGATGCTCTCTGACAGCCGATCGCTCTTCCAAACCACCACATCCATTATATTTCCCACCATATCAAGTTTCTGAATCTGTTTATCGACTCACGGTAGAAAAGGCATGTGCGTTACGCATTCGCTTATTGGGGGAGGGCTGCGTCTCGTGTGTTTGACCTTTGCCGCCCTTGAGGATGGCAGATTTCTTCCGGAGCTAAATCTTGCTTTGAGAAATTTGAGCGATGAAGCCAGTCAGTGTCTGTGCCTTCACAAAGCCTGAGCCGATCAGCCTGCACTCACACATCAAGAGGGAAAGGCTGAGCACACACACACATGCACAAGCCAACACACACACACACACACACACACACACAGAGCGTGTTGGCTTAATTATTAACTGACTTTGACACTGACTTTCATTTTGCAGCTTAAACCATCCATGCCCCAAATGCAAGGGAATCCATAAAACTATTTAACTTCCCCGGATAATTCTTATCACTACCAGCTCCCACACTTTTCTCAGTTTAGTTTTGAAGATAATTTTTTTTTTCCACCCTCCACATTTGTTTTATGGAGTCTGATTTGCAAATCTTGTTTGGATGGATGTTTGCACATGTTATTGATTTTTGCTGAGTGCTCAGGGTGGTAAATAATCACAGTGGATATATTGCCTTCAATGCAAGTTCAGTTCTGTTTACAGAGACAGAGCTGGCGTTCCCTGTTTAATTGCACTTTGTGCTTAGAGCTCTAAGCAGTGCAATTTCATCTGGGAAATTTATTGGATTTGAGAAATTTGGTTTGGTTATAGTGAATCTTTAATTGATTGTTTAGCTCTATTTTGCTTGAAAATGATGATTAAGAAATTACTGTATAATTATTAATATTGCATGACACTGTAATTACAAAGCATTACAGAATCCCCTGACCTGCAAACATGTCACTGCACTTTGATTCGCTACTGTAAACCAGAAGTAAGCATGTTCTCTATGGAGATGAATCCCTTTCTCATAAAAGGCAACCTATTTAATATAATGTCTTCTTCTGACACTGGCCAATCAGCAATACTAAGGCCTCATAAACACTTGCACCTGCAGTGTAAAGGTTATGTCTTGGACCCACTTTAGTGGTTTTCACAACTTTCCAGCAACGATATACATTCAGGTGTGAAAACCAATATGTGCAATGTTGCGTCTGACAATGCAACCATGGCAATGTTGTCAAGGAGGCAGGAACAAGCTGAGAGATGCTATTAATACGAGCCTTTCTTCACTGCCTACTAAGTTCAAAACTTGACAGGTTTACTAAAGCACAGTGGAATGATTTGACACTATAGCTAAAGAGACTAACTCCCTCAGAATTATTCTCCCTGTCTTTCTGAGACAACTTAGAAATACTGTAGTTTTCATGCAGTGTGTGCAAGCCAACGCAACGCTACACAAAGAGCGCACCATTTTCCCAACTGTTCACTGTAACTCACCTGCAACTGAAATCCTTCAGTGGGTTCCAAAACGTCTCTAAAAATGTAGTCGCGTGCAACTCAAAGCCAAAGATTTTCACAGCCCCCTTCGCAAATGTGAATGTGGTCGTTTTGTGGAGCTGCAATCCGTTTGAAAGTGCAAGTGTTTCGTCAGCCCAAGTGTGCATGTGGCAGGGGAGGAAGACGTGCAGGATTGTATTTAGGAGATGTGCACTCCTTACCTGTAGATAAATGTTTCCACTGTGTGCTACAGGCACAAAATAGTTGGAAATGCTGCCCCGATGAGCCCCAATGAGATTAGATAAAAGAAAAAGCTTGAAACTGACATGCTCCTCCATTCAATGTCAGACACTCACAGGGAGACCAGTTTTTTCTCTGCAGAGCTGTGGAGAATTCTAGGTCTCATACCCACCACAGCAGTACATCCTATCACTCATTTCATAAAGCCCCTGTTTTTTTTTCTTTCTTTTTTTTTCTCTTTTTTGCCTTAAGCGAGTGTTCCGCATGGTTGCCTGTCTACAGGGAGCCTCAGTGAACACGCAGTCTCGGTGTGACAGGTCAGCTCCCAAAACGAGGTTACTCCTACAACATTTAAACAACATGAGCATACCTGCACACACGTCGGCATGGGTACCACGCACACACATACACATGCACGGCCGTGAGCATGCAAATATGTACGCACGTGCACACACGCATACTTGTTCAGATAAAGGGAATTGCACTGCGGATAGTTAATTCGATTCAGCAAGATAATCAAGATGTGGATCTCCCTCGTCATTAATCTGCACATGGAAATATGCAGATCAAGGGGTTTATCTTCTTCGACATTGGCAGTTTGCAGATAGAATCTATACAGCAGAAATACATCTAACAAACCCCCTTTTTCCCAGTCAGCAATTAAGCCACACTTCTGCCTCCAATGTTTTAAATGTGATCTGCAATGTCGGCATATCGCTCCCTTCATTAGACTGGCTTTCACACAAAATACGTGCAATTAGAGTGAAGGTTTGCTTAATGGCAGGAAAAACCCATCCCGCGAGTGGGGCAGGGGTGCAGTCCCCCTTTGGACTGATGTGACATACTGCAGCTCTGCCGCAATTACATGGAGGGAACAAAGAAACCGATACAGAGTCATTTCCCCATGCAGCCTCTACAGGAAGCTGGCAAAAGAAGGCCTTTTCGGGCCAAAATGATGGTCCGCCTTCTGGGAGCCTAGCTGTCAATGACTCACAGCGCAGAGGTCTCAGATCTGACAAAACCCTTTATGTTAATGCCAAGTGCAAAGGCCTGGACTGGTTGTCCCAAAAGTGCATCAAATCAATCAATGGATCCTTTAACAATCTCCATAGGGGAGATTTTGTTGTTGTTGTTGTTGTTTTAAATGATTATTTTTTTAAATATAATATTACTGAAATAGCCTCGTTATGAAAGAATAAAGTCCATTTGACAGGTTTCCAGATGTAAACTGACAAACAGAAAAGACAGGCTATAAAACTTGGAGCAAATAGAGCCTGAGGGAAGAACATAAAATGTGCTGGGCTCCACACTTTAAAAAAGTTTTGGGGTGAAATAAACTACCTCATACTGTACCATCCCCAAGTCCCATCAGTAAACCTGTCGAATCAGCTATCAGATAAATGCACTCACACTGTGCTCTCACATCTATCAGACATAAGGATTCCACCATGTCCTTTCTGCCGAGAGTGAATTTTTCACAGTTTGCTCGGTCAACGGAAAGGATATTTGTCCTTCGCCAAGTGGCTGTCTGCTGAATCGAATCAAAATGAAATGCAGGAACTTTGCCTCGTAACGCCCGCTGCAGTCAGCGCTGATGGCCCGTGTTGTTGTTGTGACTACTGAGAGAGGATCGTGAAATGGGAATGAAGAGGTCAGAATCACCTGAGAGAATGCGAGGAAGCGCCTAAAAGAGCACCGAGTGACCTGCTCACAGACGGGACTCTGTCAGGCTTTGCTGATGGCAGATGGGGCAGGACGCCGCGTCATTTGTCTTCATACTGATTGGACGTGTCAGCGCAGACTCATCCGGTGAGAAACATGCTGTCCACTCACACAGTCTGTGTCACAATCATCCCTCCTGTCTCCAAACCTTCGCTTAAAAAAGACTTTCTTCTCAATTTACAGCTGAGATCTCAAGTAATGAAATTAGTGGAT
>OMLF01017476.1:2890-12899 GCA_900302615.1 Holocentrus rufus | reverse complement strand
AAAAATAGATTGCCCATTTTAGTTTACTGAGATCGTAATTAAATAAATACAGTGTGAAATAATTTTGAGGGAATGCCTTTTAGATTATATTAGTATTGACCTGATGATACATGATTTAAGTTGTGTTTTTTCTTTTTTATTTTTTATTTTTTCATTTTTATTTTTATTTTTGTTTGGTATGGGTGTACATATTTTAAGTGGCTGAACTTGTGTATAAAAACTAATCTGCAACTTTCAAATCCCATAATAGATCTAAATACTGATCCATGTTGTTCAATTGTTCAATTAAGGAAAAAGCAAAAACAAACCATATACAGCTTCAAAGTACATTTTAAAATCAGATTTGGCTGCCAGTCCTCCTTTCAACAGAATGAAAAAAGTCTGTCATTTAATTAAATAAAAATATGCAAGAGAGTAGTGTGGTGATCTTGGTGCCAGAGGTGGCGCTTCACTCTGGATATCCTGGCTTGGGCCTTTAAGGGACATAAATTAACATGAATTAACACATGCATGCAATAAGAAAATAATTAATTCAAGTTATCAGTCACCTCTTCCATTCCAGGAATCTGATTGACAAGATAAAGTAATGTGCAAACTGCTTTTCAAAGCTAACAGCCTGGAGCACCCCTCCTATTAGTTAGTCATTCCCTCAGTATCACACCCGGAATCTGTCATTTCACAATTTTCTCCTATAATGCATATGTGCCGCTCTCACCACTCCACTACAGCAACTGCCATCTAACAAGTTGACACAGAGAATGATACAATTCACGTCCAGTATTCAGTTCCATATACAGCAAGCATCTGAGGCAGACGGGTCAAGAATATGGTACATTCTGTTCTCTCTCAAAATCGCTTTTCCAGGACTCCAAAGAAGCTAGATTAAGCTCTTATGGTATCCTCCAATCACCTAGGATGAGTTTTTAGGATTCACAAGGCATAAAAATAAAATCTCTGAATAGGATTATGCAATTTGTCCCATACCTGACCTGTTATTATTGTGACTCTTGATATTCAAAGGACTCTTGCAGCTAAACAAAATGCCATAGTTAAGCGAATACAAATGTGCTATTAGGTAAACATTAAAGAGAAACAGTGGTGTGGCGTGTTTTAAAGAATGTAGTGCCATTCTCAAAAATTTATAAGATGTGAATGATCTTGTCAGTTGAATTTATACACAATTTGCACATCTTTTGAGGAATAAACCATAAAGTTAATGGTTTGCTAGCTAGCATAGGCAGATATGATACTTTATCCTAGCAAGTTACTCTATTTATGATGCTTGTGATGTTTGAAAGCTTAGCTTTGCACATTAATCTTTTATAATATTAGTGAGGATTTACTCAAACAATTCAGTGTACTCTGCTTACATCAAACTGCTTAGTTCACGTACTGCTGCAAGTTGATTTAAGCTAATAGCTAAAGCTAAGCGAAATATCAGGAGTTCCAGCAAGTAAACATTGCCTAGTGTTTCTCTATGTGTTAGTGTGGAATATTTGGTTGATTGTTGTGTTGTTTAGTTTTAAATTTTAATTTATTGGGAGTGACTTCAAAATGATGCCTATAATAAGTGATTTATTTGCATTCATTTTGAATACGTGTTTACATGCCTATGATATTTTTCGTTATTTTCTAACGTATTAGCAGTATTTTACAGAATGGACTGCAAGCAGTTTAGTTTGCAACAAAACTTATTATTGCCAGTTAAGTTTGCTTCAAGAAGTACTTCTATCAATCAAGTTTATACAGAAGACGGCAAACATATTTACGGAATTTATCACCAAAAGGACTGAGGTAACCAGCAAAGCAAGCTGCAAACCAAAAAGCACACTTGTCCAAGTTGGGTCAAAAGAAAAAAAATGCTCAAGAGGAGAATAGTGTGCACAAAAGTTGTTCTGTTGCCTGTGAGTGTGGTGTCAGCCAGTCCCAGTCCCTGTGGCCCTCACCGTACACTGTGCAGGCCTGATGGGAAACTGACTGCAGCTCAGGACATGGCCTCGTTTGTTCCCAGTCCCCCCTCTCTGAAAAGAGTTATGCTGTCTGTTTTGAATGGACAGCGTTTTTCTTTGTGTGCTCGATCAAAACAGAGGGCAAAGTTAGTCAGCAAGTTGCATAGCTTCTGCATTCTAATTCTTCAAGCCTCTTTTGTATGAAGTTTGACACAATGTTTTACACTGTGTTTGACCTGAATGGGATGCTGGAGGTAGGAACATTTTTCCCCAACTACAAAATAGAAAGAGGTAGAATGTCATTTAATAGTCAGATATTTCTCATACTATTAGCAAGCAAATGTATCTACTGTAGAACTGCACAAGTGAAATGATCATATGGGCTAAAAACTCTAGCTATAGTGCACACAATGACAGAGTGCAGTGTTGCTAAAATATTTATATGCTTTTATCTGATCTATTTCCTAACCACAAGGTATTTGCCTGTGAATCCCTGGCACTTTTGATATTACCTGAAGGCAAATGGTATAGATTTATACAAGTTATTTACAACAACAGCCAAGCCATTCCTCTGGAAACTAGGCTGCAGATCAAAGGATTGTTTTGATCTCTACTTAGCATATTTGTTTAACCTAGCCAGTGATTCTGAAAAGTGCACAAGCTTTTCGGTGATATGCAGAGCACCCTTTATCCGTCTTTTTCTTCTGTTAGCTCTGGATTTAAGTACTTTCTGTATTTAGGAGACAACTGGATTTGCCAGCTTTTGAAATTTAGTTGCCCACTGCTAGCAGTCTTGGCACTCAGAAATAGATAACTAGGTATGTTCCACTGCTAATCCTGATCGGCCTTGTAATAGTATTTGCGGACTGTACAGCACTCAATTAGGGCATAATGTGCTATTTTTATTTCCTTTAAGTTGGATTAAATGTGAAAACATGTTTGTTTTTTCAGTTTCCATCTACTGTTTACTGTGTGGGTACTTTGCAAAGTATTGTTTTATACTGTTTCAATCAGTACCATTCTCTCCACACAGGATTGTAAAATGTCAGGAGAAAAACAATGTCCAAGCGCTCTCTAAAAAAGATGCCAGGGCAATCAGGAAATTTTCTGGAATGCTTAAGAGAATGCATATGCACACAATGCCCTAATTCTCTCTTACTTTGGGTTTGGGAAAGATGAGCCCAGGTTTATTGAGAGCCAAAAAAGGGGGCAGATGGCTCACAAGAGGGATAAACCTGGGAAGTCATGCTGTAAATGTGTTTTACAGAAAACAATGAAAGGAGCGGACAAAGCGATTGTGGCAAAGTCCTTTGGAAAATGGAAAAGCAGCTCTCTAAGGTCCAGGACCATGGAGAAGCCGGATGAGCCGTCCGAGGAGAGTAAGGAGGAGAGCCTTTCCAACTGCACCTGTGAAGCCCCACAACTAGGCAAGAAACCAGTTTGTAAAAGTACCTCATTTTCTTATTTCAAGTCCATGCATATAGTCTCGTGTCTCTCAGCTTATTTTTCTTGTGGCAATTTTAATTATTACTGTGGTGACTTGTTTTTCGATTTGACTCTCTGGCCTGCCATATCCGGTGAACAAACAAACCACATTGTTGGGCAGGAGAATTCCTTTTGAGGGAAAGTGTGTCTCCAATGATACAGTGTTGCCAGAAAAAGACAAAGCAAAAAATAGCAAACACAAAAACAGTCACAGGTGCATGGGAAAAAGAGAGAACCGAGTGAATGGTCACTGCGGTCCCCAGGAGGTCTTTCAGTGTAAGCCAGTGCGGTGGGTGGACTTCTGACAAGGACATTGGTTAGCAGCCAGGTGGAGTGTGTAACTGAGAATGCTCCTGTTTATTCTTTTCACATGCTAATGTGGCTCCTATGTGACTTTAATGCGGCAAAACTTTTTCTTGGAGTTAACATTTTTGTTGTTTCAATACCTGCGCCTGTATCACAATACTGCGCTGATTCAAAGGATCCATGCTCTTTTATGTGAGGTATGTACTGTGCCAGAGACAGAGATATAGTCAGTATATTGTACATAAAGTAAGTGTTTACATTAATAGAATATTTGCACTGTTTTTGGTTATACGCTTGATTGTAAGGTCAGTAACATTAAATTTATAAATCAGACTTTAAATATCAGTACATGTACAGAGGGTCATTTCCCTGTTAAAATTTGCGATCATGTACACAAAAAACAATCAAGGCTCACATTATTGTAGTTATTGTATAAGTGCGTGTCAGAGATATGATTTTGAGACTTGATTTTCAAAATACAAGCAAATTAATGACATTACTATATATAC
Source organism: Holocentrus rufus (assembly GCA_900302615.1). Taxonomy (NCBI): domain Eukaryota; kingdom Metazoa; phylum Chordata; class Actinopteri; order Holocentriformes; family Holocentridae; genus Holocentrus; species Holocentrus rufus. The sequence continues at coordinate 8,650 of OMLF01017476.1, read as the reverse complement.
CTGGTTTAGCCAGTTTTGGTGGTTGACTGTTTATGAATACATAAGGAAGTGTGCACAATACAGTGAAAATGCCCTACTATAGGGACATGTGGCTTTCATCCTATCCGTACCCTCAAAAATGATTTGCACTTGCATTAGGCCTTTTTTTTTCCTTTTCTTTTTTTTTTTTTAAATGATAATAATTTCAGCCTTCTCTTTAAAATACACCGCATAATGTGGACAATTGGCAGGTGTTTTGTCTTTCCAATATACTGAATCTGGTTTCCAACATCCTGAAATGAAAAGATACATTCGGGCCCAAGTTCGGAACAAATGCACCCCTATGTGGACAAAGTAAGAACAGTGGGGTTTTTGGATGAGGCAAACAGGCCATGCAGTCCTTACTGGACCATTGTCTCTCCTTAACACTATACTATCTTGCTAGTTTACGTGTCGGGTCATCAATATTATAGTAAATATACATTAAAATGCCTCTTTAGTTTTCATCATAAGTTCACGTGCAAGTCTAATGTCAAATTCAGTTCCACAAAAGAGCAATATGGCCGCACACTATGGATCTTTCCATACCTTGTAGTGTAAAATCTGTAAATAGCATCAAAGGCATTGCATCTGCCATCTGCACTTCTAGGATCTCTTCTGCATAACCATTAAAACAAGCTGTCTCAAAGGACATCATTCGTATTTCAGCCTCAACCCTGAATTACTGTGTGTTCATTATAATTATAAGGGAGGAGTGTTGCCAGGCTAGCCTGCAGAATGCCAGGTGCACACTTCCATAGTCTACCATTTTAAACAACTCAGAGCATTAACAACAGTATCTACATTGCTATTCAGCTATCAGTTCACTTTTCCCTGTTATGCTGAAATTCAAATCAGTCATCCAAGCATTTTGTATGCTGTAACAGACATACAGGAAGAAAGTGCAGCACTTTGTAGTGTTCCATTTTCCTAAGCCTGCTTAGGTTATGTGACTGAGCCATGCTGCTGTGTGAAATTTTATCCCGATACTGGCACTGTATCCTTGTGAGGGAGTCTTGTAAAATAGGTTTACTTAGCGCCTTTGCTGGCATTTTCCGAAGATAGCAAATGCACAAACACTGCCCATGATCGGATTAACTGTTCAACAAAATGATGTAACTCTTTGTCTTTCTTGTGTGGCATAGGTTTCTCTGCTTAAGTTTAGTGGTCATCCAGAGGAGAATAGAAGCATCACAAAGCCAAAAGTCAGATCATGATAATCCATATATTATTCCTGTACCAGATGACAGCATATCAGCCTTGGTTAATTATCCTTGTCAAAGCATAAACAGACCCAGCTCAGACTGAACCACTCATCCAATGGTTTCCCGGTATCACTAGAATCTACATGTATTGTTCCCAACTGCATCTGATAACTGTGATTTTTAATATGTTAGACATTTAATTTTGAACTTTACCTGCTGTTCCTCTCCAGTGTTGAGACAGGAGATTTAAATTACATGTGATAGGTGTGAGGGATTTTTGAGCACCAAAATATAAAGTACATTATGCCAAGTACACAGAGAACATGAATTTACACCTGAGGACATACAGCTATACATCCAGAATCAAGGTGTGTCAAGACAAAATGTTAATTGCACAATTTATGAGAGAAATCAGTTGAAATATCTCCATGGATCTTACTTATTTACATTTTAATTACTACTATTACTTATTCTTATTTTTTGGATGTGGCCATAGCAAGCCCAATTCCTCCCCTACACTAGAAAGAAGCAAAATGACTGTTTTTTTCCACTGGAGGTTTAGATGCTTGTTTATCACTTTTAAATACCATCATCTTTGCTGAAATCCCCTCTCAAAAGAACCTTTCACTTGCTGGAATAAATTCAAATTAAAATTTAAATCCCTCTTTGCATTTCTTCAGCCTCTTTTAAAATAGCTGCCTCCTTTTAGAAAGCTGTTTATGTAGTGATCTGTTCATAATCCAGTTTGTTTCTCAACAGCGAAAAACACAGAAATCGTATTATCACTATCTTGGAGAGATGATGCGAGAAATCAGGAAGTATAAATGTCTGGATCTGTGGAAGTTTTCAAAGTTGTAAAGCTGGAGAATATGGCAAAAGCCTTTCAATAAAGTAGTCTGAACATAGCAATTTGACTTGCAAATATGTAGAGAAATATAAAGTACATTGTACTGTGATAACTCTAAATCTTTTCAACAACCTTTACTAAGACTATAAGAAAATAGACAATATATGCTCATTCAAGAAATACCCAACATTTTGCCGTGTCTTCTCAGATAATAAATATATTAGACTGTAGATAGTGTGTTTCATAGGGATAGATGGCTAATCAAAAATGTTTGTGACGTACAGCTTTTGAAGTGAGCAGCTGAAGATTAACCCTTGGCACCAAGGCTGACAAGTCATGCGGATCTCTGTAAACAGCCCTTTCCAATCTCATGAGGTGCTCACCTTCTAATATTTTCAGAAAAACAATATCTAATCAGAAATTTAATAAATATAAACAGGAACAGCAGACATTTGCATGCAATGCCTTTTGATAACAATCCATTTCAAATGTAAAATGACTCAGAAGAGGCCATAGGGAAATTTAATTTGCTCAAGCTAGATTGGATTTATTGTTAGGAAACAAATTATAATTGTGTCTCCAGAAAGTTAACCAAGATCTAAACAAAAGGAAATCAATGACCCACCCCCATTAATCACTCAAAGCCAGCTACTTGTGCTGAAGAAACTTACTTCATAATCAATTTCTTTGTTTTGCTCAAAGGGCATTTGCATTTTGGTTCATGTCAGCAAGCTTCCTGTATCTGGCGCAATCAAAAAAATTGCAAGCCATCCGCGTTAATGGAGTTTTTTTCTTTTTTTTTTTTTTTTTACTTCAAGTGCATATCTCTGAATACTCTAAATGATTTTGGCTTGTCATGCAAACTGCCCTAGAAATATTTAGAAGAAAGCACACATTCCTGATGACAAATCCAACTTTTTCTGGTGCTTCAACTAAAAAAGTGTCATTTTGCCAGTTTCTTTTACATAATATATTTTTTTAATGACTAACCATAAACCAGACAATATCTGCTGCTGAAGATGAAGTCAGAGCTCCGACCAAATGCCTCCTGTTATTTTGTGTCTAGACATACTACTACAGTCACCAAGGTCATTATCAAAGCCATTATACACACCTGTTACCATTGTTGAGGTGTTTGTTTTTGGCTGCCCATCCAAGCTCCTATCTGGCCATATGTAGGCGTGTCTGGCTCATTGTCTGCCCGCCTGACAAGAAAACAGACCCCCCAAATCTAGACTTAGCCTCTCAATGACACAACACCATGAGTTCAAGGCCTAGGAACTGCGAATGCTAAACCTTGACTTACCAATCAAGCGCTGATTTTTGAAGTGTAAGAAATTAGATTCTCACATCAGAGGGCAGAACCAGTATAGTGACCACAATGTGATTTTTTCTGCTCCTGGTAATCTGGTTAATAGATTTTTTATTTTATTTATTTATTTATTTATTTATTTATTTTCATGTGACCAACTCTTATATAGATTATTGCTTGTTAGGGCAGAGATAAAAGCTCATATGAATTCACTAACAAATTCAACCGCACTAATCAACCTTTTTACCTGGTTCAAAGTGGTCTGATCACATATTAGGAATCATTAGCAATCATAAACACACCATACAGCCTTGATTGTGATTTTTTTTTTCCACCACAAAAATGAAAGTAATTCCTATATCACATCCCGGAAAATTCCGTCTTATCATACTTAGTTGGCCGGCCGTTTGGCCTGTTTGTTGTTTTATCAGTTTACGAGGACAACCTGAATGTGTCATAACCCGTCACTCGAGGATTTAGCGACTTTGGACATTGCAATATAACCCAGGCCCGAGATTGAAAGATGCAATTCAAGGCAGAGATAGGAAACATTCTATATTTGTCCATAAAACACTGAAAAATTATTGAAGTGTCTTCAAAGGACACTGAATAAACATATTATAAGGTTGCCCACGGTCACACACAAATCACACCAAAGGGGATTGTTGGGAAGTAATCTAATCATTTCTTTTAACTGAGACATAGTGACATGCAGTGTAGATAATGATCCCCATGAAAAATGCACTGTATTTTCAAAGGAATATTCCCTGTCTGTTGACATCAACATAAAGATAGTTCTACATCCTGGAGCCATATCAGCAACATGTACTTATGTTTGGTTACTCGTATTTGCATATGCAAATAGATTTTAAAAATTTAATTCAGTCCTTTTATGTGACTTTCTGTGATGAACAAGGCATCAAGTGGTTGCACAATGGCAGTGGGGATAGGGCTGCACTACCACTAAGAAGAAGCATTTGTGTCATTTTTGACCAATCTTACAGCATTTGAGCGGAAATTAACCACAGTTTAATATAGATTTTTACACTTCGATCATCCTCGGTGGCATAGTGTGAATATGCGTTATTGTTTGGGTGCATTGGCTGCCACATGAAATTAGTCGTGTTGCTTTTGTTGAAATTGTGGGGTGGGGTGTGAGTGAGGAAGGGGTTTGTTGAAGTTATGCCTGTGACATTTTGATCTTCCAGTGCATTAGAAGAACTGAGTTAAACGTATTTGTGTAGGTTTCACGGGAGGAAGGTATAGTGTTCAAAACAAAGGGGTGCTGTGACATTTCACTTTGCTTACATAATTTGCAGCAGAATGCAAAAAGCTTTTAGACACACAGATATGACCCATTGTAATACCTTTCTAAATGCAATCAAACACTTTCTACAAATATGAGCAGGACTTTTTAAATGTGAACCCTTGTTTGACATGTAATTTTATCCAACCCACTCCTCTTTCATTTCTCCATCAGCTCTCTCCAGTTATGCCCACATTTTCTGTTGATGAAATAGCTTGACAAAACACTAGTTTATGTACTATGTTGGTCGTGAATGAGACCTTTTTTTCTTTTTCTTTTTTTTTTTTTTTTTTTTTTTAATAGAGATTTTCGCAGATGTTGGGGCCAAAAAGAAAATGTTACACATTTGTTATGGCAGCATAAGGGAAAAGAGAGCCCATGTTACTTGACGTTCAATATGTTGCCCTCTCACATTTTGTCAAGATTGCTTTACATGACTTGATCCTTTTTATGGGTCTGTTTTCTGCAGTGGGCTCCTCCCGTAATACTGGTGTCTAGTTCAGGACATGAAATAATCAGCCCAGGAACAATCCCCGGCGTTGTGTCTTTACACCGAGATTGTCAGCAGCAGCAAAGAAAGAACATGTTTTCGTTATTTGATAAGATGTTTAGATAGATGGGTCTTTATTTTCATATTTTCAGACTATTATCAAGCACAAATGGTGAAAAGAGGGGAAAATAGAGCAGGTCTACTCTCTTTGTATGTCTCTTTCACAGTGTACCATGAATTGGCTCTTGAAGACAGTTACAAATTAGACTTTCAAATGAGGCATTAAACAAGGTGATGATCAACTGCCAAACCTTAAGTAATGATATTCTCCATTCTCAAGTCCCCAGCCTTGCATAACCAAATGCACAAATCACAAGAAAAGCACTGAAAATACATTATTACACATTGTGTTCACACGTCAGTCCCTGGAGACTGGGGGGACATAACCGAGAGATAAGCATGTTTGGGTGGCCCCTACCATCAGCTGGGGAAGAGCTACGCTTGGATCTTGGGGGGGCCCCTTATGGGTATCACTTATTTTAAATCCTGAGCCACACCACCCCCACCCCCTTGCACCCCCTC
>OMLF01017473.1:5725-15753 GCA_900302615.1 Holocentrus rufus | reverse complement strand
CCCCCTTAGCACGTAGTCTGCTTGATTTCACTTTATTCATTTCACGCACCCCCCTCCACCCCCCCTTCACTCTTTGATCCACCCTGCCGTTTAGGAGACTCCCCATCCCAGCACAACGCGTTGACACCAGCCAATCCTGCATGCTACAGCTGTACAATATAACAAAGGAATTGCCCGGATCAGGGGCTGATAGTTTACGGTTGCTACCCTCAAATGCACAGTGGTAATAGATGCTCCGTGCTGGTCGTGTCTGATTTTCCTGAGAGCAGCACGATGCCGAAGCCGCGGACGCTCTCTGTGTACTGAGACAGGCGCTGGATTAAAAAGGTCAGTTTGATGGATTTCTTGCTGTTTTGCAGTAAAAACATTTTTTTCTTTAATGAAAATTGATGTATAGAATACCAAATCTGCCATCACTGCTTTTGTATAGTATTTTACTTGCAATTCCATTTGAATTCAGTGCAAGAATCCACGGCTAGATGCACGTTTTTTTCTGCTTATCATTGCAATTTAGCAACGCACATGTATTGAATGCAGATCACCAGTCAGCTAATTAATGAGCATCACACTCCCTAATGTGTTTTTCCCCTCTGGGTTTGTCCTGCTCCTTATTTTCGTTTGTCCTCTCCCATTGTTATGTGCTGAAGAACCGGCCACCATATGCCCTGTTTTGCAGAGCTAGTGTTTGTGTACACATGATGAAATAATAGCATATGGTATGTACACACCTGCACAGAGACTTTGGCCGGTGCAAGCATCATTTCAAAGGAACCTGCCTCCACCTGCCATGCCTTTGTACTCTTCTCGTGTCATTGTGGCCTACCTTTTTGTTATTTGATATATTATTATGAACTCTTGGCTCATCTTTAGGGTCTGAGGTGCAGTGATGCAATGGACCATGAGTGTGTTTGACATAAGCCTACTTATTTGCTATTATACATGGCATGAGAAGTGCTTAAAAATTAGGGTTTAGGGAGCATGTTGTCAGCTGAAGTCATGGTGGATAATAAAGAGGCTTATGATGCCTCTGAGCCCAGGTACAGCTGAATTAAACTCTAGAGAGCATTGAGAAGTGCGTAAACAATGGATGGGAGAGAGCAGCCTGTGTTTACGTTGCTGGTTAAACCATTGTCTGGTCCCCAGGTGTACAAGCAGCACACACAGGACTGGACCACAAGCAGAGGCTTCATTTTGCCTGTCAGTATGGCTGTGAGCACGATGTCGACCCCCGCCATTTGGCCCGGCGAGGAGCAGCCGTCGCTACTGGACCAGGAGGCCTGTCTGTCCGACCAGGCCCTGGTTTCCGTAACGTGTCCGGCAGCGAGAGGCGACCAGTTCATCCACGGCGCCAGCCAGGCCGGTTCAAGACCCCCCCGCAGCAAATCCAAAGGGGAGCTAGTCATCGTGATCAATGAGAAACTGGAGAACAGTAGGTGGCCGGGTTTTACCTCGTTTAACGTCAATGGGTAATTCAGGACAGGCAGTGGTACGCCTGCATGGTCAGTTAGCTCAGGGCAAGTCAAAGTCCATTTAACTTTAGATTTCAGTGCGCCAAACAGCGTGCACGCAGGAACTCGAGGGACAAAACACACACACATTTAATTAATCTTTCAGCATTTCAAACATTTACTCATCCTCTTCGTGCCTTTTCCGTCCTCATGTATAGGTAATGAGATCCACGCAGCGCCTGCAGAGAGCACCTCTCCAGTCATCTCCTCTCCTCCCAGAAGACAACACTCCATCTCCTACTCCCATCACCACGGCAAGACCCGGAAGGGGAGCAGGGCAGGCTCCATCGGCTACACCGCCTTCTCCCCCAGGCCGTCGCTTTCCCGCCACTCCAGCATCGCCACTAATCCGCCATTGGACCGGACCAAGGCGAAAGACTACCTCGTCCTCGCCGTGCTGGCCTGCTTCTGCCCCGTCTGGCCCATTAACATCGTGGGATTCGTCTACTCCATCATGGTAGGCACAAGAGCATTCCCTCAGCCGATTTCGTCTGTTCTGTAAACTCAAAATGTGCCTGTCAGAGAGGCGTTTTTCCACGTGACATTTTGCCATCTGTTGTTCTGAAGCCAGTCTTTCCAAGTTTCTTGGGGGATGTTTATGGCTGTGCTGTCAGTCCATGCCTCAGACCCAAGCTAACAGATGGTTTGATCTTCTCCCTCCAGTCCAAGAACAGTCTCGAACAGGGGAACCTGGACGGCGCGGTGCGGCTGGGACGCGTGGCCAAGCTGCTCTCTGTGGTGTCACTAGTAGGAGGGACGGTCATTATCATCGCCTGCATTGTCAACCTGGCCAGTGAGTGTCCCACCTCTGACCTTTAACCCTTACCTCACATCTGTACCCCACATGCAGCTATGCTTCGTTTCCTTTAACTCCTCTTCCTGCTTGTCAAAGGATCGGTAACTATAGCTCTGCTGTTACTGATCCAGACTCCTCCCTAGGACTCCACCCCAAACTATCTGGTGTCTACTCCCAAACCCCATTATGGGACATGTCTGCACCCCCACTACTGTTTATCCCCATCACATTAGAATCATTTAGCTCTGTTTTCACAATCTATGAAACTGACTGTAATCAACACTACTGTTGCTGTGTTGTCCATCCTATTTATTAGTACTGACTTTATTTGCACAATCTTTGCACTATTAATAACACCTGCACATGTCTTTATACACTGCAGCACTTTAGCCTTAGGAACGACGTCGATCGCCCACCAAAATCAGAACTTAACTACATGCATTTTCATTTGAGACAAAAGTACGATTCCCTGGTTTTTCATTGCAACGCTGGACTTTAACTTTCAGCTGTAACCAACTGCATGCCGTGCTGCCTGAATGCAAAGTGTCAGACTGCTTTGTGTGTATATGCAGTGATATGTACAGTCTACCATCTATTGTATGCCTTGCACTGTTTGCCTGCATTAGATGTGAGGTCCTGTTGTCCCTGTACCATATGTATATGTATGTATGTATGTCAGTATGTGAGTTGTGTTGATATGTTCCTGCACTAATGTCATCAAGACAAGTATCTGTACATTTATTGTACTTGGTGAATAAAGGGATTCTGATAACAGATCAGTGATTTCAGTGACCCTGTGTGAAGAGAGGAACTAGTTTGTTAAAGGCACACTTAAGCATGAGTGAGGAGGTCAGTCGTTTATTTTTTTCCTTTTTCACAGCAGTTCAAGCGGATACTTAACTGCACTTTGTCTGTTTTTGAATGTTCAAAGTTGTAGCCTGTTGGGTCTTATTAAGCAAAGAGATGTCCTCATTAACTTACTCAAAGACTGGAAGAGAAATTGTACGCACAGCTACAGTTAAAGGGCTCTGGGGCTCAACAACGTTTCCTTTTCTCATTACATAACTGTCCTCTGTGGTCTGTGTAAGTGTATACTTCCATATTAAGTTCCAGAATATAAAGCTGCTGAACTAATACGCTTCCTTTTCTTTTTTTAGTCAATGTGAAAACCTGAGTTTCATCCCAGGATGAAACCGGATAAGGCAACTGACCGCCTGGCCCGCACCTGCACCACCGTCTCTTTACCGCCTAGTCATTACCTGGATGTGTGACAATTATACACCTGATATACAGTGCTTACTTATCTTTCTGTAATCTATATAAATCTTTTTGCTAATGGAGGAAAATAAAATATGCGAGATGCTGCTGCTCTCAGTCAGGGGTTTTGTTCATCCGGTGATAGATGGAAAGGGGAGTAGACAGTCGGACTACCTGGTCCCTTCACATTCTGGTCAACACAATCAGAGCGATCCTTGAGAAAAGAAGCATCTCCTCACTGTCACAGCCGCAGAACTGACTCAGACACAGGTGGACTAGAAAACAGGAGGAAACCAACGGTTACAGAACGTGCGATCTGTCTGTGTGAGAGAAACAGGAAGGATTGCCTCACAGCTTCAGCGCCACATGCAAGTCCCAACAAAATGTCTGCCAGGCCCCATCCCTCATTGCACTGACAACAGGACGCAACCGAAAGTCATCTTGCTGTTAAATCCCCCTGGATACACGGAGCAGCTTGCGGATTTGTGTTGCACCGGAGTCACAGAGAAGAAATGCGTCCCATTTCCTCCATCGAGTCAAGAAACGCTTCGACTTCCCCTCAGAGCAAAAAAAATGCTTTCATTCACATTATATTCTCGCTTCAGACTGTGGGTGTCCTGCCTGTGATTTTCATGACTCCTGCCATACATTTTGTGTTTGAGAGTGAGTGCATAGGTAGCAAAGAGGATGAAAAAGAGGCTTACGGAGGACCGGCTATGGGTGTTAAACGGATGGGATTAGGAAAAGTCTTGCACAGAAGCAAAGTCATCACAGCAAGGGGAAAATATGTGCCAAAAAAAAAGAACTTAGAGGGAAAGTTTCTTATTTGTAAAGTCATGTGCTTTTGCTCTCAACTCCGACCACAAAGTCGCAAAATTGCAGAGGGGAACATCGAAGTGTCTGTGACTTGACATCTCTTCTGCACCATTGACCGCTGTTATGAGATACTGTGAGCCTGGCGGGGGTAAATGTGCACAAAAACCACAATAGCTTCATGTTAATGCGTATAAAGTTTTCAGAAAAAGCTAAGTTGCTCTTCATAAGAATGCTACTTCTTCTGTAGCCCACTTTTTGATAATAATGTTTGTAACTGATCATTTTGGAGAAACAAAAAAAAGAAACTTTGGGCCATTAATTTCATAATGCGATGCTTTTAAAGTACTGAGCCACTGTTGAGATGGTGGTAGTGTTGTATGCTTGTGGGCATCACTATTTGGTTAGCAAATTGAATAGTCTCTGCACTGTGATTGCAGTCAAAGTCATTGCCAGGGCATCGCCACAGCCTCAGGTTGGCACACAAGCACACACACAAGGACGTGCATCCCCGGGTAGCTTGTGTCTGTCACACCGGACAGACGAGAGGGATGTTTTGTCCTACTCTGAGCTAATTACACCTCGGAAAAGCTTCAGCTGAGTCTTGCACGGGCGTGCGAGCAAGGAAACAAAACTCACATCACATAAAGAGAGGCTAAAGGAAATGAAACGGCTTTTGGCAATTTCCATTTTGTTATCATATACAGTGGGATCATCTCTACTGATAAATTATTTGTGAAACTGTTTGGCTCAGGCAAGGTTTGAGAGTGTGAGATTTCAAAGGTGTGAATAGATAGATTGATAGCAGTGCTGCGGATGACTCTCTGGTTTTATAATCTGGTATCTTATTATAATCTTTATGTATCCAAACCTGATTTCTGATCTTCATCTATCTGCAAATCTCACTGTGATCTGAAACAATTGGAGTTTCGTCCATGATGTTTAATCTAAATGTAAATCTACATTTTTTTTGTCCTGGATTTTGAACCTTGTTTAGATATGCCACAACTTAAAAAGTCAATTTGAAATACCTACTTGCAGTCAATTTTCTGTATTGATTAATATGACATTTTTCCTCTGTTTAGACATTTAAATTTCTTTGTAATCAACAGTTGGTGTATTCTGCGGATATAAATCTAAATATTGTGGATTCTCTAGTTGATATGAGTTAGCATTAAATAGTTATTATTCTAATGTAGCAAGAGAAACTGTCGATTAGCCTCCTGACAGTCATTGTATTACCAATGGGCTACTATAATCTTTGTGGTTATTGGCATGTTGTGGATTTTTATTGATGTATGATGATGATAGAAGTCAAATTGAAATCACAAGGGTAACCTAGCACTAACAATATTATATGCTTCCCAAGCACATTCGTAATAAAGACACATTGCATGAAATTTGTCTGTTTGGATGTTGTGATTTGGAAGGAGAGGAGAGAGGAGAGAGAAAAATGATGTTTTATGACCACTGAGGAGAGATTGTGCACTGTAGTTTACAAGGTGAAAAGGAAAATGTACCGTATTGTGTTTCTTTATTTCGCACTGTAAGAGCATGTAAGCTCCAGGGATGAAAAGTGCCTGCTGTTGGAGAGGAGACAGAGCAATAAGAGCAAAACGCTGAAGGGAGAGAGGAGCCCTGAGCCCAGGAAACGTGCTGTGATAGGCTGTAATGAGCGCTAAATCCACAGATGACTGCACAGACTTCAAAGCAAAAGATACCTCCCTTTTCTCTCATTCTAAGGATTTTTTTCTTTTTTTACCACCAACCAAGATACAAACATTAGTCACTCTCACAAGAACAGGAATTTTAATGTAAGGTATGCCATGTTCAGTCTGATGTATCTCCCTCCCTCCAAGTTGATCGGCGCGCCTGCTGTTTTTGTAAAAGGATAATATTAGGCAATGAAAAATGATGTTTTATGTATGAATCAATATCAAAGTAGCCATCAAATGGGCTTCGTTTATTTATATTATCTAAAAAATCAGCAAAGCAAATCAGCTACATTAGCAGGAGTGCATCAGTGCTCACATCTAAGAACTTCACCCTCTTTCCTCAAAAATCTTACATCAAAGAGCAGGTTTGTTTGTTTGTTGTTGTTCTTTTTACAGTTCCAGTTTTACAGTAGGAGATACATTACAGTAAGCTCAGAATGAGACTGGCATCCAGATGCAGTAAGTGGGTCACAGATAATCTGGCTGGGTCACGTAAACACTGGCTGCAAGTCAGCTTGGCAGTGCTGGGGTACATCATGATCACCCTGTCAGCCTGCAGAGGGAATCCAACATAATGAGAGACTGACCTGTGGTTATGTTTTGTCATTCCACTGGCACTTGGCTTAGCTTGCAAAAATAACAGGCATGAGTGTTTAGAGCAAGCACAGCGATGCAAATTGCATTTTTGAATAGGTATTTTAATTCATGTTTATGGTTGTCCCAGAAGTAGATGGTTGCAATGTTTTTTTTCTATGTAAAGGGATCAGTGGTCGCTCTTTAGACAAATAGTGCAAAACAAATATTTTGCTTTTTGTATAAGGATAACAGAAAAAATGTTTTATGTATGAATCAGTATGAATGTGACCATATTCAGCCACATTAGCATGAGTGCTGTGTTGTGCCATATTTCTGCAAGGTCCCACATCCGAGGTCCAAGTTTGGGTTGAGTCTGCGCTGCACTTCACTGTAGCCTGCAGCCTCCACTTGGCATTCAGTATGCAGCTGGCAAGTTACTAATCGACCAATTCAAGAACATTCCCTTTAGCGTCGCAGCTACAATAAACACACAATAAATGTTCTAGCATTAGAAACAGGTGATTTTCTGGCTATTTTCAACAGGCAAGTGTTGTTTTGGCCATGCAAGAGCTGATATAGCTCCGGGCCAACTGTTAAAAATTAAGCATCAAAATTAACTCTGATGGGCTGACATAGTGTTGACAATGTTTGTCTCCCCCCCAATGAGAGAAGTGATTATTAGTTTATGCACAGCCAACACATTAGGGTTCATTTTTAATTCTGTGGGTTGGTGTGTAACTCTATGCAAGGCCACACCCATCAGTTATTTTAACACTTCTGAACAGCTGCCATGGCTGCCAACACCCCAGTCAACACTTGTTCCCTCCAAATAATTAACACTGATAAGCAAAAATTGCAGTTTGAGGGTGCAGTTATTAAAATGACAATGAGGGATAATGCAGAGGATTTATGGAATTTATGGAAAGTTCAATTCAGTCTTTATTGTATTTCCCCAAATCATTTGCAGCAGCTTAATCACCGAGATACAATACAGCATGGCAGCATGGCGGGCAAAGAACATAAAGAACGAATGGTTGAGAGAGAGAGAGAGAGACCAGTACATTTACATCAACAAACACACAGTTCTTGCGCCATATGTGCAGCGCCCCAGGATCCAGCCACTTAGATGAAATGTGACGTGAGATTTAAGCTTAACATTTGGACGGCGATTAATTTAGAGCACCATAACTAAAACTGGTGAACACTGAGCGTGCTGAGGGAATGTGGGATGAGGGAGCGTAAGGACGAGCATTAGTCTGATCACTTTGCTTTTGTAACGTAAGAAACAAATAACCTTGACTGTGAGCCGCTGTGCCATAGTGGAGGGATTACTGACATCCCAAAGCCCCGAGCTGAGGGAGGGCGGCTGAAGTGACTGGACGAACATGCCTTTTATGTGTATCTCACACTCTGCACGCTGTCCTGGTTTTGAAGCAGGGTTTGGTTGAATTCTGCAAAACTGCAAAATAAATAAATAAATAAATAAACCAACTAAAACGTCCTCCGAAATAGGGTGCAGAAATTGTGTTATTGGAGACAAACTTGAACAAGCATGAATAAAATTTGCCTTTCCTGTGCCGACTAAAACAAAATTGTCCCACATTAGGCAAATTCTGAACAGGGGGCCACTGGTGCAAGCATGCTTTATGATATAAGCATTAATAAAACCCATAATGTATCTCAAACACACAATTTCAGCTATGAATGTGTCCTATAATTGATCAGCAAATGAATGTATATTTGAATTGTGGAAAGATGTTATTTAGATGGTATAATGTTCACGGTCCTGCAGAAAATGTATGGGGATCTATGGTCCCTTCACTGTGCATGGGGCCCATAATGAGCCAAAATATATCCATGCATCCACCAGTCTCCCCACACTTTACAGCAGCCCCTAACTCTCCATCACAACCCTCACTAGATGGTGGTAAAGTGCTCAGTTTGGGTCATATAATGAAGTGTACGGATTCAGAGTTTACGTCTGTTTCTTCCTGATGGAAAAAAAAAATGACTACGATATTTCTTGTAGGGCTCATACTGTTTTTGCAATGCCCAAGAGGCAGTTTATATGACTTTAACAGACTTAATGGCATCTTTAATCTCCAGGCTATTGCTGTCATGTCTTTATTACGCTGGCAGCTTTATTGTTATTATATAAGTTAAATTGGAGCGATTACTTGCACCTTTGTCAGAGGAACTGATAAAAACCTGATAATAACAGCTGAAAAAAGGCACCAGAGACACAAGTTCTGACAGGTTCAAAACTATAATCTGAATTTTGTGGGTAATTTGTAATATTACAGTCTTTCAAACTCAAGTCACAACTTCAAACCACATGGCAAAGAGGGAACTGGTGTTTTCAGCGTAGTGGACCTCCAGGGATTCACATTTAGGGAAAAAAAGACAGATGTTAGGTGACAAAGTTGCAGAATACCATGCAATGTTTTTAAGCGCAAAGACAGACTGTAATATTGATGTAAATGCTTATTTTATCAGTGAAAAGTGATTCAGTGATTTTGGAAAAATCAACAATCCAAGATGGCTGAATAGGCTATTCTGTGAAGTCTGATGTGGCTTTCCCCTTGTAGTTACTGTCACCTGTATCCATTATGCCTTTAATCTGTCAACTTTTAAGGTACCGTGTGTGTGTGTGTGTGTGTGTGTTCCTGCAGACAGAATGGGGTCTGGGTTTTAAATGCCCACGGTTTCGCCGCAATCCTCTGAGTCAGAGGTTTCAAAACTTAATCCTCCCTGACCAAAATTAACTGTAATGCTCTTGTAAGGGCAAATGCTGCAGTGTGTGTGTGCTGCCTGAGTGAGTTTATTGTGACCTTATCATATTTTATGGTATATATATATTTATTTTTATCTCCTACAGTATCATTTCATATCCTTATAAGGTTCTTTTCCGTAAGGGAGCTATTCTAAAGGTCGCAAAATCTGCCAGAGGTATCTGTGGGGACCGAGGATGGAATCAGAGTAAAGGCTTAATCTGATGAATTGAATCAGTCAGTATGTCACAGCTTATTTGCCATTGGGACCTCTGCTGGTGTGAACAGAGGGCCCTGGCTGCACCCCGGCATGGAGGAAACGTTCCCCTTCTCTGGATGAGCTATTGATAGGATCTGCAGAGGACAGACAGCACGCATCTGTTGCTCCTGTACTGGAAGCTCGCAGGGAAACATGAGAAATTGCACACGAAGCACAAACTGTACAGCTGCAGCCACATGCTGCTTAAAGTGTTTATTTCTGACCCCGGCAATTTAAAAGCTCAGGCACAAAATTGAGCACAGGCCGGATTGAAAGGATCGAAAGCTGGGTGAGGCCTCTGCCCAGTCTGCTGACCGTGACCCTGATTCTGGT
>OMLF01017469.1:6848-23653 GCA_900302615.1 Holocentrus rufus | reverse complement strand
AATATTAACATGTTAAAAGATGCATGGCTGTACTGCGCAGTGAGATGTGCGCAGTGCATATTACTGCAAAATAAACACATGGAGGGGACTGATGGATCACAAGAAAGGTTTTGTTTCAATTCATATCTTGGGAAATAGGCTTATGCTCTTATCCGCCAGCGAGACTTTCAAGAAATGTTTCCCGACAGTAACAAAGCTACATAAATATAAAATATGTCTACATTGCTCGTTATGGACATGGGGCCTATTTCAAGTCCGTGCTCGTTCAGGTGGAGAAAGTTAATGTGGCTCCTTCATGATGAGAGTCTGAACCGTTCAGACGTTCAGACGTTCATATGAGACTGTGGAAGAGCGATAAAATTATCACAAGATATTTTGGCTCTCAGTTTAAAGGTCACGCTGATTCGGACACCCTGCTACAGCATTTCGACAAGTGTGTGGAGAAACTGAGCTTGTGTTAATGGCACACGTCTGTGAAAGTGAATCGGAAATTTGATTTATTGCAAGAGCAACTGAAAACAAACTGCAAGTCTCTGCTGCAGGAGATCAGAGCTGTGGATTACATGTTAGTGGTGCATTCAAGACCGTTTCTTTCACATCCAACACATACTGGTTCTTCAAAGACACCACTGCAGGGAAAGAGGCCTCTAATCTGGCCTCTGACATTACATTTTGTCACCATAGCTGGTTAGAGAACGTTGGTGTGTGTCAGTGAGAACTCTGCTCCTTATAAAGACCTTTCAGAAATGTTTGAAAAGAAGTCAAAGAACCAAACACTGCATCACTGACGTTGAAAGAGCTGTTTACTTTTTCCTTTCTGTGACCAAGCAAGTAGCTCCATTCGTAAAGGTTCCTTATATTTATATTACCAAGAGCAGAAAATGATCATATATCAGCGTTTTTTTTAATCAGTGATACTGACTTGGCTGTTTTCAAGCTTTCAATTAAACTTCCAGTCCCATACTCTTGTTTTGGTAGCTCGTCCAGGGATTACAGATAGCACTCAGTTGGAAGCTTGTTGCAACAAGCTAAGTGGCTGGAGGTATTAGGTAGCTGAAGTCAATTAGCAGCACCTACAGCCTGGACTGCTAGACGTCTGGGTTGACCAATAAGGAATATTTCCTGTTGACATTTAAGAACGGCGATGTCTGAAATTCCACTCAGCTAGCTGGCTAATCCGGTTGCTGTTGTGAAACGCAATTTTGTTTGTTCTCCAGGCCACTGTGGCTTTCTGAGGCAGGAGGCTGGAGCACAGCTTAGGGCCGAAGCTGAGACTTGTGGAGGAGGAAATTCTGTTGCCTCATGTTGTTGTGGTTCTACTGGTTACCACTGGATGCTACTAAAGAGTCCATATTACTGCTTGATCCTTTAACTGCGTGTAAAACAGACCAACTAACTGTTTCTTTGTGAGGGTATGAAGTTGTTTAGGATTGATCTGTCTAAAAAAAACAGTTGTCATATAAGAAACATGTACATTGGATTTATGGCAGATGATATTTTAAAACAATTGCTATCTAAGGGTATAATAAGTTAACTACAAGTCATGTAATTTGAAACAGACAAATATTCTACATGCAATGATAAGCAAACTTTCTTCAGGAAATACTTTCAAATACACACTGGATCGGTGCATATCGGCTTTGGACCTGCAGCTCATTGTCTCTGATGGAGAGATGAAAAGCATGAAAAGGATTTTGAAGATCCCAGCTGACGGGGAGAAAGGGAGAGAGCCCAAATAAATGTGATTACATACTAAGAAAGTTTGGTGAATTCATTGACGCCAGCGTAGCAGGCAATCTATCACCGCTCAGAGACTCTCAGTGAAGTGGCTGAGTGGATGCTCAGCCTCATCAGCATATGACTGATAACACCAGGTACTTGGAGATACGGCCTGTATGCCGCAGTCAGGCCAGTGTGGGACGTGGATTTTCTGTTAATGAAGACCTTGAGGTTGAAAATCTTTGGTAGCACGGTGCCTTGTTGTCAAATCACATTTTGCTCTGCTGGTTTGGTTTGGATTCTCAAAGTGAGGACAGGGAAATATTATTTATTGAGTCAAAGATAAACGTTTCAGCACATTCTGCCTTCTTCGGTGCTCAAAGTGAACATTAACAGCACCGTTTTGTCTCTGGAGTAAGACGATGTCACATGGCCCACCTCGAGGAGGAAAGGAAGCAAAGAAGCCTGTTTCTGAGGAGGAAGAGTCCATTGAATGAAATTGAAGGAACTTAAGAAAAAGAAACAACATTTAGAGATGGTTTGTTTTGGATGGATGAGTTTTAAAATGACAAACTCTGATGGAGGTCAAGGGAAACCACAACACTGCTCCCAATAATAGATGTAACAAGGGATTATTTCTGTCTGCCTAAAATGATTGAATTTTGGAGATGTTTGGAGAGGAACAGCTCAGGAAAAAATGTAAAAATGATTTGTTTCTCTTCAAGACAGGAGCAGAATAATTATGTACTAGAGTTTTACATAAAGTTGGGAGATGGACGAGGGAGACCTGGGGGACTCCTCGAAGAAATGAGTTGTCATATCGGCCTCCGGTTTCAATGCCTGATTTATCCCTTGAACAAAACATTTGAACTTTTCTTGGCTGCTTCCTCTGTGTCCGTCCCAGGTAAAGAGCCCTGCCTGATCTTCACCAACCGCCGTGATATCCGCCGCCTGGGTCTGGAGAGGAAGGAGTACACCCAGATCGTGGAGCAGCAGAGGAACACCGTGGCCCTGGACGCCGACTTCAACCAGCAGATGATCTTCTGGGCTGACCTCGGACAGAAGGCTATCTACAGGTAGGGTCATCCACAAAAAAAAAACTTCACAAGCAGTCAGAAGGGGAATCCAAGATCTGAGACTTGATCAGGAACGATGGTCAGCACAGATTATCTGGTACTATGTAATATTTACAGATTCAATCTTAACTTCACTGACGGACTCACAGACTGATCTAAGGTAACCCGTTCATATCAAACACTTGATATTAATGTCTTGAAGTGTGTCAGGATGATATATCAAATCCAACAGCAGAGACTGTTAACAGATAATGCAGCCGAGTTTACAGTGCAGTGAGGCAGAAGAGCTACATGAAAAAGTTAATTTAATGATCATAGATAATACCACTGAGATAATAATTTGAGACCTCCTGTCTTGCAGTGGATTTAAGTTACAAGACGACCTGTCCTAACCTTTTTTTTTTTTTTCTAATCAACTCCAATCCTCCCTGGGAAGTGCATCGTTCATATCGATCAGATCTCTCCAGCCATAATTTTACCTAAAGTCTTTTTTTTTTTTTTTTGCAGGTCATGATAATGCACATTAATAAAATAATACACCCATGGTGCAGATACATATTGATTCGTGTTGGATCCTGAGAGATCCCAAGAGATTAGAGGACCTGACATCACTGATGTTTCAGGAGTCAGCAGGATAATCTGTTATATTATTAAGTGTGTGACGCTCTGTCCTTCACTAATCGTCTAGTGGGAGCGTATTTACGATGAAGATGCAAAATCTATTCAATCTGTCATTACGTATGTGATGCAATGTGTTTTCAAATCATCAGTCAGTGTGTTTCCAGCCTCAGCCGGAGCCGAGTGCCCCATCTATCCTTGTTACGTTTGTTCTCAGTGTAAAAATACTGAAGCCAAGATGGAAAGTGCATTCAATAAATGTAGAGAAGTTGTCTTCATTTAAGAGAAAGCAAATGAAAAACCAGTTTAAAAAGACTTTTTGTCCTTTCAGCCATGGTGGCTAACATTACTCAAGCTAACTACCCAATTCTTCTTCTTCTGTTTGTTCCAAACAAACCAAAAACATAAAACACATCACTTCCTGTGCGGCACAGGATTTTTTTCCAGGAAAAAGCTACAAGACATAGAGAAAAATGTAGAAGCTTTCATGAAACTGAATAGAAGATGAATCACTGTAATGATTGTATAAATTGGTAATGGAGAGTAACAAAACAGACACTGATTTATGAGAAAATGTGGATAATTACTTTATGACATCAGCTCCCTCCCTCTCCCTCTTGTTCCTGGCAGCACCGTGCTGGACAAACGAGGAGAGGTCGGCGCCCACACCAAAGTGATCGACAACGTCCAGACTCCCGTGGGAGTCGCCGTTGACTGGATCTACAAGAACCTGTACTGGTCGGACCTCGGCAGCAAAACCATCGCCGTGGCCAACTTCAACGGGACCAAACAGAAAGTCCTCTTCAGCAGCGGCCTCAAAGAGCCGGCGTCCATCGCTGTAGATCCGCTGTCTGGGTGAGTTTCTGTTTTGTATTTTCCTGCCATGTGAAAACTTTGCATCTCCTACTGCCTTTTACTGGGGCTTGATTCCCCAGTAATGGGCAGTGAAGTCCATGATGAGCTGAATTTTCTTGTCTGATATTAAGTCAGACATTTTACGAGGTCACTAGCCTGTGGCTGGTGTTTGGTGTCGTGCCAGATTCTCCTTACTTGGCATGATCTGACTAGATGTTGATGAGATTAATGGCTGCACATTTTTAAGCCCTGCTCTGCTCTTAAAGTGTTTTATTATTATGCTTTTTTGACACGTAATGTCAAATTTCCTTTATTTGAAGAGGTTTGAGGTCATGTGCAGACAAGGACTGATCCTGTGTGTGTGTGTGTGTGTGTGTGTGATGTAGGTTCCTGTACTGGTCAGACTGGGGCGAGCCGGCAAAGATTGAGAAGTCTGGGATGAATGGAGTGGACAGGAAAGTTCTGGTGGAGACAGACATCCAGTGGCCTAATGGAATCACCCTGGGTAGGAAAACAAACACACACACACACACACACTTTGGCACCAATTACTTATCTGTGTCCATATCAATACAAGGAATAAGTGACAGTGCTGCAGTTACAGTTCAGTAGGTGGTTTATTTGCAGTCAGCATGTACAAAACAACTGACTCGGCACACAAACAGAAGCTCATCCACAGTGTGTGTGATTACAGCCGGTGGTGCAGAGTGTCGACCGCTGTGTGTGTGTGTGTGTGTGTGTGAGAAGATGGATGGATGCTGCCAGTAACAACCAACACTTACTGTATGGGCAGCTGCCTTCCTTCACTGCACATCTGTTACGTTCATGGAAAAATCCACTTTAAACAGCTTTAACACAGAACGCTGCTGTTGTTGTTGTACACAGCACTTCTAGTTTTGTGTGTTTTCTGTATTCCTGTGGATAATTGGTGAATCGTAAACGAGGTGACGTCACATCCAGATATTTCCAGCAGCTACAGTACAGTTTGGTATCAGTTTGTACATCTTGTTTGTGTGTGAAGTCCATCACCAAGTTCCTGGTGACAGCTCGTTATGTCTTAACTTGTAAAGCCTCAGTGATGTGTAAACAGCCACGTCCAATAGAAAAGCATAAAAAAAATAAAATAAACATGGAAGTCACTGTAGCATCGTGAGCTTCAGAGCTTCCTGATAAACCGCTGATGGCAGTTAAATGTTACATTGAGGAAAAATTACCTTTTGTTTTTTGATGTTAAAAGTATGTATTGTTTTGTGTTCATGTGTACTGAAATACGTGACAGGGTAATCACTTGTAAAGTGTGTAACATTTTATTTAGTAAAGATGTAAGTTACAACCAGCTTACATTAGAACTTGCATGTAGCTAGTTGTCTGGGGGTTTGAAAGGCATTCTGGGAAATGCGAAAGACCACTGAGGCAGAACTACATGAAGGGACAAAGTGAACACCAAAAAAAAAAAAGCAAATAACACTTCATCTCAAAATACCTCCTTGAATGTATCGAACATCACAAATTGATTAAACGTGGAAGTGTGAGAGTATCGGAGGTGTGAATTTTCTCCCCTTCACTTCACTTCACTTTCACCTAACAGAGACGTATAAAAAAAAAAAAAAGAGAGCAGCTGCGCTCTCTTGTGCTCGCCCTCTCTCTCCCCTTTTCCCAACACCGTCCAGACTGTGGTAAAACTATCGATTTGTCCTGGATGATGAAATGTTGTATTGATTTTATTTTTTTTCTCTCCTTCTCTTCTCCGCCGCTCTTTTATCTCTGCTCTCCATGCCTCATCTTCTCTCTGCACGGCTCCTCGTCTTCCTCCTCCTCTCGCCCTCCTGTTCTGCCTTCAACTCCCCGGTCCCATTTCCTCCTTTCAAATCCCTCTTTTATTATTCAATGTTCATCATTTCCTCCTTCCATATCACTCCTTTTCTCTCTCACCTCTTGTGGTCTTACTCTTTTCTTCTTTTCCTTTTGTGTCCGTGCTCTCGTTTTCTTCTTCTCTGTTCTTCCCCTTTCATCTCTATTTCTTTTCTTTATCCCCCCTCATGATCCCCCTTCCTCATTTTACTTGCCCACTTTCCCCTTCTGTTCATTTCACCTCTTTATCTCCTATTTCCTTCCCTCCTTCCCTCCTTCCCTCCTTCCTTCCTTCGTCCCCTCCAGATCTGATCAAGGGCAGGTTGTACTGGGTCGACTCGAAGCTGCACATGCTCTGTAGCGTCGATCTGAACGGAGACAACAGGAGAAAAGTGCTGCAGTCTGCAGATTACCTGGCTCACCCCTTCGCTCTCACTGTGTTCGAGGTACATCCGCCATATTCTCTCTGTCTCTGTAGTGCAGTCACAGTTTCTGCCCCTTGGAAATACAAAAGGCGGGACGATGGGTGTGGTGAGCGATCAGGCTGACCAATTAGAAACAGGTGCAGCTCCGTCAGTTTCCATGGCATGAGGTTGAAATGTGAAAATGATCTCCATTGTTGAAAAATTGGTGATCATTTTATAGTTTTTCATATAGAAAACTGAAAAAGTCAAGTCACTGAATTTTGTGTATCTGTGGGGCCAAATGTTGTGACAAAAAATATTTCATAAAGAAGCATTACACCGACCCTTCACCCTCACTTTGTTTGATAAAAATGTTCATCTTCATCACATTCTGTCTTTACATGAGGCAGATTTATTTTGTGCACAGATTCAAATTCACAGATTATGTTTAAGGCACACGCACTTCATTTAGTATCTGAAAACTAAAAGTCCTACCATTGAAGCTACATTCATGAACCTTGTCATGTGAACCATGTAGAATAAACTACAATACAGTTATATCCGATACGGAGCGATTTAGAGGTAAGTTTGTCACATCAACGAATTACATCCATATTTGATGTAATTGTAAAGTGCAGTGGCTAATCTGTGTTAGAAAACTGTTTTTGCCAGTTTTAGTTTCAACTTGACTCAGCGAGCAAAGCAGATTTACTCATCAGACGAAGCATTTTTCATGATTTTGTCAATGTCACGAAACATTTTGGCTATGATAGTGAAGGACTGCTAAGCTAGCTCAACTTTAATTTATCACAGAATTGATCTTTTTTTAGCCAAAACATTTGTGAGTGATGATGTTATCCTGACTGTTCAGGACTGTGCTAAATTATTTAAATAATCAATATGAAGCTGAAGTAACTGATGCTGCACAGCTAGCTAACTGGCTGCTGTGGGACCGGACAGCATCATCTGTGCATTTGCTTTTCTGCAATATAACAGTAAACTTCCATAGAGCAAAGCAGTTCCTCTTCCTGTGCTGGTTGAGGCTCCATCTCTGTGCTGTTAGTGAATCCTGTACATTTTGCACCAAATCGCACTGTGGACAGGAAGAAGAAGCACACAGACAGCAGAGTGTAGAATAAACCGCTTGTGAAGCAGCGATGGTCTCGTTTTTCCACAGCCGTTAAACTACGCTTTCAGGATTAGTCTGAGAATGATGTATTGAGGTTAATGTTCTGCACACGGGGGGTTTTAGGTATTAACTGTGTTTTCTATACTGTTAAAACCTGCTCTGTGTTTGCTGTAGATCTGATGGTACGTGTCAGGTGAGAAGTGTTGAGATGTTACATTTGTAATCTTATTAAAACCCAGAGACGTGGACATTTGGCTCTCACATTATATTTCTCACTCCCGCCCACTCACACAGCTGCTGACGTCTCACTCTTCCACACAGCAGATGACAGTTTGCAGACAGTCACTCTGTTCGCTGTGTGTTAGAGAAGTATGCAAAAATGTCCGTCCTGATAAATCACGTAGTCTCATCTTCAGTGTTAAAAAAAAACTGCCAGCTGGATGAGATAATCCCACTTGTTTCCAATGCTAATCAACTTGTTTCCAGAATTTTCTTGAATCAAGTGTCATTTTCTTGATCCCAGTGGGCTGATCTGCCTTATTCTGCCTTATTTCAACAGATTTATACTTGTTCACAGAAAAATTCCCGAAAAACTGTGATTGGTGTGGTGGAAGTGGGATTATCTCATCCCTCTGGCAGATTTTTTTTACCCTGTTTTAAGAGAGAAAGTTTTCAGAGATATTTTGCAGTCTAACAGTAACACCCATCAGTATAATACTGTTAAAATACGGTTTGTACTATATAGTAAAAGAAATCATTCCTGACTAAGTTTGTATTGTTCCAGTTCCAGTTCCAGTCCATCACCATTAGTGATTCGTCTCTTCTGGCGCACAGGAAGTGACACGGTTTAATTCTAATAAACAGAGGAACTCGGTAGTTGGTGCAGTTGAGTTCACAAACACACACTTACTGTCACTCACAGTCTGACTCACTCGCCGCCTCACACTCCATCACTCCGCCTCAATCTGACTCAAAGAAATCGATCAGGGGAGTTCAGACTAAACATTTCCCATCTGATTTAGAAGCTGTGAGGGACCACATGTTTCCTGATTCTGACACTCGCAAATATTTTTCACGTTGTTTCACCGCAGTTCACCATCAATACATTTGCAAAATACCTGTTTTGGTTAAGTCCTCCAAATGAAAATGTGCAGTATTGCTGAGTGGATCATGTGGACTTGGAAATATTGCTGATATAAACGTGAGAGGGCGTTGTTATTAAAAATGACTTCTCTTCCGGCTCTCAGATTTAAGCCTTGGTAAGTTTTGTCTCATAATCTGGTTAAGCCCATATTCTTGATTATGAGAGTCCTGGTTACCTGGCAACATGCAGAACTTACAGCACCGGTACTTTTGGTCATTTTTCCCTGTTATTAGAAATATCCCACTGCTCAGTCAAAGGGTAGATGCAGCCACACTTTGATTTTTTTTCTTTGATTCATTTTTTTTCCCTTGTATTTTTTTGCTGTCAGAAGTTCTGTTCTCTCAGCTGATTTATTCTGGGCAACAGGGAGACTCGATCTCAGGGTATCAAAGGTTCACACAGACAGCTTAACCTGAAGAACACCAAAAAATGACTTTACCCAGCTGCCATTTTTGCATGTAAATGTCGACACTGACTCATGGGCTCTGACACTCCTGCGCTCTCGACTTCTCCAAACCGACAGTCAGCAGTCAGATGTTGTTGCGTCGTCCTCGGCTGATGATCTCCTGTAGTTTGTGTCTCCTGCGCCTTCAGAACTCATCATCTCTGCCTGGCAGCTTCCCAGCTGGTTCAGCATGTGGATGCTGTCCATAACACAGTTTCAGAGTGAAAGTGAAGGGCTGATGCTAATTTATTTATTTATTTATATTTTTTTAATCTTTCCAAAATCATGAACCTTCTGGTTGACTTTTTTTTAACTACTGCCCCCTCCTGGTGTGGAGAGTCGTTTCTTCTCAGCAGCTGCAGAACATGCTGCATGTCGGCCGTCGGCTGTTGTCTGTGCAGTTTGTTCATTTGCAACTTTTATCAGGAGACGTGAGGCGACGGAAAGTGATCTGATCATCGATCTCGGTCGGTGTTTGTTCTGTGAAGTCAGTTCAGTCTGTCCCGGGCCTTACACAGTGTGACAGACACAGTGGAACCAATTTCACCTATTGAAAAATGTCATTCTACAAACAGATCCATCATTTGGGGGAAAAATATAAAAAGAGCGATATGAAAGTCAAGCGCATCATCATCTGCTTCTGAATCATCTTATGATCTTTGCGTACAAAATAGATGTTTCTGAAGTATTGACTGATTTTTCAGGTCCCTTTTTTTTCTGAAACGATCGTTCAGATGCAGCCATTGTAGAAATCTAGTTGCACTGCTGCAGCAGTTGTGCCCGGTCCCTCAGAGAGACCGCTTGGAAAAATCATGTTTTATTCTCTTTTCAGCTGTGAAAAGTTGCAGAAACAATCTGGTAACTAGTTAGTGAATAGATGCTAGGGTTTGCTTTTTATTCAGTTTTACTTCCTGACATTAAAGAAAGAATTGAACGCCATATTAATGCAGGATAGATCCAGTATAAATACTAGTAAAATACTGGTGTATACAGAGCTTTAATTTTTTCTTTGCCTGTGTTCTTTGTTTTTTGTTTATGTTTTCTCCAGGACCGAGTCTTCTGGACGGATGGGGAAAACGAGGCTATCTACGGTGCTAACAAGTTTACCGGCTCCGACGTGGTGACGCTGGCCAGCAACCTGAACGACCCGCAGGACATCATAGTTTACCACGAACTCATTCAGCTGTCTGGTAAGAACGAGGGAGGAGATAAAGAGAGGGGAACCGGGAGAGAAACAGGAGGAACGGACGGACATTAAGGCTTATTGAGCTGGAAAATCTCCCTATTTATCAGACTCCTGCAGGCTCAGTGAAATCACAGCAGTCTCCCCAAGGTGAAGCAGCGGTCTGCAGCGTAAATCTGAGAATAAGGAGCGGAGTAAAACTGAAAAGAGGCTCGTGTGCGTTCATATCGGGGAGCTGCTGCTGTGAGAAGTTAATCAAGAGAAATGTAGATTATTTATGAGACTGAGGCGAGTAACCAATTAATGTCTGGAGGGTTTTCCTCACTCCAAAAATGAAAGTCCGACATTAAGAAATCAAGTCTGAACTACAAGAAAGAGGAATCTGATCATGTGGGATCAGATTTAAATCACTTTCTTCGGTGGTTTGATCTTCAAATCTTGTTTCTGAAAATGTGAGTCGGTCCAGCTGCTCAGATCAGATTTCAGATATCATGTTTATTCCCCTTCGCTTGCCACGTATTTGACATCAAGAGCAGAGAACACACATGGAGGGAAGCCAGCAGTGTCTGGACTAACGGAGAGATTTCCTGCTTCCTCAGAAACACGGCCTCAACGTGACTCCGGTCTATTTCAGACACTGAACTGCAGGTGTGGAAACTTCAGCTTCAAGTTTATTTATAGCCTTTTAACCGCTGTTTCAGTCTCAAAGGGATTTACAGTCCCACTGTTCATAGAAAACCAAATGACACCCCCTGACCTGCAGCCTCATGGTGGGCAAGAAAAAACTCATACTGCAATATGATTCTAATAGGAATAATAACTTTAATTTTCATTTTCACTGAAAAAAATATGAAAATGATCATGATGTTTTGTTGGTGTCTGAACCACACAAACATGTTTTTGTACGTCTGGAGAATCCGATTTGTAAGCCAAGGCCTCTCTGCAGCACCGTTCATGCATAATGTTATCTAGTCACATTTTACCTTTTATTAAAAAATTTCAGCTCATGTCTTGTGGATATTGCACTTTGCCATGTAGCGATTTCACTAATCTTTTGATTAAACTCTAATATCCATAAGGTATATGTTTTATAATATTTGTGCTGTTTAGATGTCCAGATGAAAATCCAAACCACTGATCCTCCTTTCCAGGTACAAACTGGTGCAGTGAGAAAGGAGACAACGGAGGCTGCAGCTACATGTGTCTGCCCGCCCCTCAGATCAACAAACACTCCCCCAAATACACCTGTGTGTGTCCGGAGGGTCAGGAGCTGGCCGCCGACGGCCTGCGCTGCAGACCAGGTGAGGAGGACGGCCACGTTTACTCTGCTGTGTTTCTGTATTTTATCTGTTCAGGCTCAAGCTGCTCGGTTACAGTTGAACCACATGACTCAGAGGTTGATTTTTATTGGACAAACATGCTGCCAATTCAGAAATTTTGGCAACAAATCGGGTTCCAGTTCTTGTAACTTTAATTTGATGTCTGTCTCTTCTTCGCTGGTGTTCAAACCAGTGAAGAACACATGAAGGAAAAGCTGAATATGAGCATCAGTTCATTCTTCATTATTTTATTCTCGGCTTTCCAAGTGTGAGGAACTGCTGGCTATCAGATTTCTGCAAGCTTCTCCCTCTACCCATAATGCCTTCTGTTAGGGGCTGGCTTCCTGTAGTTGGTTGGATTATGTTCTCACTGCAAATAAACTTAGTCATTTTCATGTTATTTGGTGCCACCAGAGTGAAGGTGATGAATATAAACGGCCCTAAACATGCTCAGTCTGAATGCAGCTTAACACAGGAGCAAATTACAGAGCAAACCATGTTCACATTCTTAAAAACAATGAATTTGCACTGGTTTCACTGGTGCTGGGTCAACTCTGTGGGAGTGTTAGACACAGAAGAGCCATTCGTGTTGTCAAGATACAAGAATTTTGACTTTGATACCAGGGCTGAGATGCTTGTAGAAATACCTAATACCTAAAATACCTAAAAAAAAAAAAATTGATCATGCTTTTATGCCAAGACTCACATGAAAAATATCAGTGTGTTGCCACTTGGGCAGGTTTGTTCAGCTTCAGCTCAGGGGTTTTGACGCCTGCTGGATGTCTCTTTGTTGGAAACAGTTCTGTATTGTTTTCTTGCACCAGCTTATAAACCAGTTTAGATGGACTGGGATCCAGTTTAAGATGTGGTTGACGCCTTGTCAGCTGTTTAATCCTGACTTTTATATTTAGGGTCTTTAGCTCTATAATCTCCAGTCTGCAGTCCAGTCAAAACAGGTGGTTTGTGTCCAGCAGTGTGTGTTGGGTCAGTCCACTAAGAAACGGCTTTACTTGGTTGTATTATAATTAGTGAGAATTGCAGAGCGTGGGCATAATTTCTGAGGTTCAAATGGCTGAGTGCATGAAGTCAGCGGGAGTCCAAAAAGCTTTTGTCAGGGACAGACTGACGTCACTCCTGTGGTCTGTCGACAGAAACAGAGACGAAGATGCAGCCAGGCAGAAGGAGAAGGCAGACGTTCTCCTCATTTAATGTGAAGATTCACTGTTTTCTGTCCTACATCTGAATCTGTCTCAACATTTCCTGTTTCTCCTTCCACCAAACATCAGCTGGAACTACCTCATCATGTGGACATTGCACTGTAGTTTTTCTCTGAATACGCTAAAGACGAATGAGAGTTTGGATAATAATGTGCAGCGAGTGTGTGATAGGAGACGTTACCTTTCATGATAAGATGAAACTTTTATTATCCCCATGTGGAAGCTGGACAACAGGCTGGATATGCAGGGGAACAGAAGTTGGTAATTTCCCTGATAAATATGGAAATTTCAGAGAAAATTCTGAAATGATTTTACCGTCCCAGCAAACATATGACCACACTTGATTTTAAACCTCTGTCATCTCCCCTCTAATTAGTTATACCAAAGGATAATCACCTAGAGAGTGATATGGATCAGTAGGAACAAGATAACTCCGTATAAAAAACTTCAAGTGTGGAACAAGTGTGGGATTTTTAACCGCACAGGAGCCCGGGGTAAATATTCACAATAATCCAGCTTTTACTCCCATTTGCTCATGTCTGACTGGCTGACCTGAATTTGCTCTCGATGGCCCCGGGGCCGCGGTGATAGCATCATGGGAAAAAGTTTCTAATTTCACGGTTAGGAGAGCATAACCACACCAGGGTGAAACGAGCAGGGAGGGGTCAAGCCACCAAACGGAGGCCGTCGCTGCCGCTCTGTCTGCCAGCGTGTTTATCAGATACAGAGTTTGTTGGAAGCCGGTGTTCCTGCATTCCTCTCCCTTTGCTCCGCTTGTCTCGATTGTCCCTGGTTTTTAAAGAATTAATTTAAAAAAGCTAAATGGTGCCGGACCCCCTGAAAGCTCCGAATCAATTGTAAGACAGAATTAATTCAGTCTGATTCTATGGGTTAAACTGGCTTCGGTGCTGAAAGAAGAGCTTCATTATTCCTTCATTCTCGCTCTGCTACTCAGCCGCTCAGGCATATTTCCTTGGTGTGTGTGTGTGTGTGTGTGTGTCGCTCCGTGTGTGTCTTTTTATCTGTATCCATGCCGGCCACAAAACCGCCTGTCTGCTGCTGTTTGTAGTTTGACAGTTGAATGGTAGCTGAGTCAGTCGGTGTATGATCCCGTTTTCAGCCTCTCTTGGCAGCTTGGCAACGCCGTCCTCTGCTACATCTCAACTACACCGCTCTGCGCTCCTTCATCTGTTTGAAAGTGTCTTTGTCGTCTGGTCTTGACAGCTGAATTGTGGCCGTCCTGAGGATGATCCCTCTTTCAGCGTTTTCTTGGCTTCGGTTCAGCGCCGTCCTCCGATTCGTTTTGTCTGCTGTGTTGAGTCCTGGTCTGAGTCGTCTGCTCTGTTCTCTCATCACAGTGATGCGTCTTTAGACACTTTATTCCCCAGTGTCAGGCTGCAGCCAGTGTTCAGGGAGTTTGTAAAACTTGAAAAATATATATACATTAAGTCATCATCATTTTCATATTTGCTTTTAACTTTAAGTAGAATCACCTCCATGAACTTTTGGCTACAGCATGAATGAGCTAATAATATATATAAATAACTGTGGTTCACATCATGATAGCAAAACTGATAATATTACACTTATTACAGAAGAGTGTTTTACAATGTAAAAACAATACAAACTGTCACAGTTTTAAGAATGAAACAAAAATTAAACAGATTAAGTAAAAACAGCAAGTAAAAGATACAAACAAGAAGTTAAAATCCTAAAAATGCTGATCTAAACTAGAACAGCCAGACTTTGCTTGCCGGACTCCGGCCCTAGCAGGGTTTAATGTCACCACTGGGAGTCTCTACGATCTTATTTCTGAAAAAAATCTGTCTCTAAGTAACAGTTTACATTTTTTCCTCTGTGAAAAGGCCGCCTTGAAGAAAACATCGTCTTCCTTTTTTGGTCTCTGTACCTTCAACTCAAATCTCAGCCAAGTTAAAGACAAAAAAAATAGTGCTGGAAGCCAAAAGTAGAGATTGAAAAAGCTCCAGCACTTAAAATAGCCATGAATATTTGAATATTGTCCTTTATTAATTCTGTCCCACACCAGGTTTCAGGTACATTCTTCAGCGCCTCTGCAGCTTCACTCTGCTCCATTTGGTTTTTGTCTGAAACTCCTCAGCTCAGCCGTGCGGTCTCCCTCTGTCACACTGGAGCGTTTTCAGACACTGACCTGACAGCTGCATTTTCCCTCCATACGTTCTCCTTAATTGGACTCCACTGTACCCCCACACACACTTCTGTATATATAAAACACCCAAACATTTCCCTGACAGCTCTCTGCACTGCTCACCCTGTTGAATCAGACTTTTCCTATTTAGCCAGATGTGTTGTTTTGTCTGTGTTGTCTGCTCCATAAACAAAAAGGGAGCTGTGAGTCTGTTTCCAGCCTCTTTGGTGAAGGTTTTTATACCCTGTCCTCCTTTGCAGGATCTTTTCTCTGCTGTGCCACTCCATTTTGTTCAACTATTCTTCTCGGTTCTATTTCTGTGTGCTGTCCTATATCAGCTGCGTTTTGTCGGCTTCTCACTTCAGCAGCTGAATTCAGACTTGTCTCATGTTCACAGCAACTGTGTTTTCACTCTGAGGACGAGTTTTTAATTTTCCATCACATCAATGCCTGCAGATAGGGATAGCACATTTTATACTTTGCAGAGGTCACAAATAAGTTGGATTTGGCTTCATTATGGATCTCTGAGGGCAGTTAACTGATATCTGTATTTAATCCTCTGATAGCTGATATTTTGTGCCTTAAACTGGACTACTGTCATACCAAAAGAATTACAATTGTATAAATTACAAGTATCATCCAGCTAGAAAAGCCTGGATTTAGACCATGATGGGACACTAAAACTCAGGATCATAAACAGTCTGGAGTGATATTTTCTTATTTATTCTTATTTAATTGTTTGCTTGTGTTTTTCCACATTACAAATTTAAAGAAAGTGATGCACGAGGTCCAACACCACTTAACAGGTGTGCTGTTTGATTCGTGCAGCTGAAGTCAGGCAGGAACCTCCATCATACAGGCACAAATCAGCATCAAATGTTGGTTAAGAACAATTTTAGGCTTTAGAATCAATGTGGATTGATCCAGATCACAGCAAAAAACTTGATCAGGTGCTTCTGATCTGTCATGCCAAATATCATGGAAACCTTTTTGAGTTTTTGAGATATCTCGCAGACTGACAGAAAAACAAAACATTAAAAAAAGGTTTGGGGTTGAGTTTGCTGTTGGTCATAATTACAGGCAAACATCTGCAGTGCGTCAAAATAAAAACGCATCGTGACTTTGATTTTTCTCCCCTGCATTCCTTTATAGGCTTGTTCTCCGTCCAGTTACACAACATTTTTATGGACAGACAGGGACACTTCGGCCCTCCTGGCTGTCGTGACAGCGGATACACACTTCACACTGTGTACCAGTAAAAGGTTTTCCGGCTCCGCGGCGCCTTTCACAGCCTGCTCAGTCCACAAAACTTTAATAGTGTTCATTGCTTATGTGTCGCGGCCTTCAGGCGCTCCCCGCTGCCTGACTCACCTCGCTGGCTGTTTGGGAATCTGAAGATGCCACCGGGCTTTTACAGCCGCTGTGACGGCTGAATGAACTGCCCGGGCCGCCACGCTGTGTGACTGTGTGTGTGTGTGTGTGTGTGTGTGTGTCCAAGCTTGGGTGGTTTCTGTGCAGTTTTTGTGGACGCTTCATGTGGCTCATGAGTGTCTTTATCCCTGCGCTCTGTGTGTGTGTATCCATGCAAGCTTGGGTGTTTATCCAAGCATGGGTGGCCTGGGAGTGTGTGTGTGTGTGTGTTGGTGTGTCTGTGTGTGTGAGTGCATTTATACATGCT
>OMLF01017460.1:0-10845 GCA_900302615.1 Holocentrus rufus | reverse complement strand
AAAAAAAAATGTGAGAAGCGAAAAGCATGTTTTGGTGTAAAAGTGGTACTGTAGGAGACAGAGAAAGGCAGACAGGGACAGAGAGAAAGACAGAGAGAGGCCAAAATAGAGGGAAACAGAGGGAGGAAGAGAGAGAGCGCAAGAGGCACAGGAGCAGAGACAGACTTGGAGGAGGCAAAAGAGAGACAAGAAGAAATCACACACAAGAGAGAGGTTTCTGGAGGGTTTTTTCCAGCAGGAGGGAGATCTTTGATTGCTACTTAGAGCTAAGTGGCTGCTGCAGCTACTGATGTATATTTAACTAGTCTTCTGCTATCCAACAACCCGATCCGATATTTAAAACCCATCCACCTTTAATTTCAGCCTCTCAGGGTTTGAGTGTGTATGTAGCGTGAGTCTGCCTGTGTGTGTGTGTGTGTCGATGTATCTATGGGCCTGTGTGGGCAGCACATCTAAGCGCCTGCGTTTATCTGCAAATATCTACATGTGTGTCGATGCGACAGCGTGCAAGTGTGTGCAACGCGAATTTGTGAGGCACACGCGCGTGTATTCCAAGCGGTAATTGACTGTCTGTTCCCCGGGGTGAGCCGTAGCGCCGGTGGATCTCGGCGCGCGTCACGCGGAGAGACAAGAGCCCCCGAGAAACCTGCAGCAGCCTGATTACCTGCCCGCCGCGTTCACTCACCCGACGGAGCCCAGTGAGGCCGAGGCCGTGGCGCGGATTTGTATTCATCAGCGCGCGCTTTGCCCATAGTTGATCTCCTCGGCGCGCGCTAATCAGGACCTTCGGAACAGCACTGGAGACTATTAAGCGGGACTCAACACAGTCTGGCCACTCCATTTCCTAAAGCACGCCTGGAGAGGCACCAATGGAGCCATCACCTCTCCCTCTAGCTAATCTGCTCTTTCTCTCTCTCTCTTTCTTTTTCTTTTTCTCTCTGCCTCTCAGTCACTCTGTCACTCTCTATCTCTCTTTGGCTAAATCTTCCTGTCGTTATTCCTCTTGTAACATCACGTCTTTCTCTCTGTCTTTCCCTTCCTCTCTCACTTTTGTCAATTTTCTGTCTCTCGCTCTCACTCCCTTTGCCTGTCTCTGCTTCCCACTTTGTTTCTCGGTCATCCACTCTCTCTCTCTGTCTCTCGCTCTCTATTTTTCTCTATTTATTTTTCTAGCTCATTCTGTTTCCCCATTTCTTTCCCTGTCCGTCTCACTCATGTACTGTATGTGTGTTGATGAGAAGAGCAATATTGAGGGCTGGCTGTATTAATCAGGGACACATTAGGCCATTCCAGAGGCTCTGGGCCCATTACTGAAACAATTAATAATTGATTGAGTTACTCACACACACACATGGACACACACGCACAACACACATACACAGACACACATGCAAGCTTGTGTATACACTGCCAAACTGGGCAGTTGTATCAAGCTCTGTCAGTGCTACATCTCAGTTATTGATTCAGAAATGAGCTGTCACCAGGCCAGGTGTGGCGAGGACAGAATGGGCAAGAAAATATAGTTTTATATATATGTGTGTGTGTATGTGTGTGTGTGAGAGCGAGCGACAATGCAGTCCCATGAATTTTTGTGAAATGAGCACAAACTCTGAAATGCAAAGTATTATGGACACAAATAAGATAAACATTACATTCTTCCAATGCCAGTGTCATGATTTGAGAATATCATTTTTGCCTTTTGCCATATGAAAGGGTTTGCTAACAATCACATTTAGGCAAATGAGGTTACAGATGAGGTTAGGGTTAAAGGAACAGGTTACTCAAAATAGAAGAAAACCAAAGACGTCTTCTCACTTAGCCCTAGTACAATCTGTCCGTCCAGATAGTATCTGTGTGATTTGGCATAAAACAATGACACAGACAGACAGAGTTTTGCTGGGAATTATTTCCTGCCAAAGGACATCTGTAAACTCCCCAGCGAGTATGAATTAGAGGCAGACAGATACAGTTTGACAGTGGTCTTCGGCAGGAAACAGCTCCCAACAAAACTCTTGGCCCAAAGGGCTGGGGATTACGCCGAGTGTCTGTGTCATTGTTTTTGGAAACTGGTGTTGATGATGAGTTCTTCACATGAAAATTTTTGACAGTTTGGGCTCAATAGTCGAATACCCATCCAACCTGGAGAAACAGGGAAGCTCGCAACAAACTACAGACTTCACCAAACCACACAGAGACTATCTGGATTGCACTCGGAGTAAATGGAAAGATAACTTTTTTTGTGAACTGTTCCTTTAAGTTTAGGCAACTAAAACAAATGGGGTTAAAAAAGAAAAGAAAAAAAAAACTGCCAAAAAAATAACAAAACAAGACTTCTTTGCATGAGTTCAGAACTGAGTTGAAGGTAAATCTCTATGCCCGTCCACCACCCCAACAACAGCGTCCTTAATATCCACCACGGGATTTCAATGTCAAACTACTGCCTGTTTCTAGTTGTCTTTCATTTTTCTTATGCAGAGCACTTCTTTGCATGACAACATGCTCATATGACAAAATTTTGTGGGACTGGGCTCTTGAAAGAAAAAGGGAGAGTAAGAGTGACTATAACAGATGGTAGTGGCTGTATATAAGTTTCATGTCCACTGGCTGTAATGAAGGGTCTGATGTGCAGCTACAGACTCCACATATGACCCTACCAGTAGTTACTTGCAAGAACCAGTGGCTATAACCGAGAGTCTATGGGGTCGCAAATGATGATGAACACATCGATGACTGCAAGACAGTACATTTGCAGCCAATTAGAGTAATGGCCATCATACTAGACATGCCCTGCCATCCTGCATCTACCCCATATTAATGCTGCAGCAGCCACTGCAGCATATAATATTTTTTTCCCAAGCCTTGTAAAGTAGAACTTGATAGGCGTGTTGTAACACACAAAAATCGTGTCTCTCGGATGCTAAAGGCCATTCCCTGCTGCTTCTGGTGCTTTAAAAAAGAATAAAGCCTACACTTTTGATTTCAAGCCGCAGCCATGCTATAGTGCTGCAAGCATGCAGTTAAAAGTTGGACTGCAGAGGTGGTCTTTTTCTGGTCTCTGTAGTAAAGCGCTTTCTGTTACAACTCTTGCTGAAAGTTATAAGCTTCTGGCTGTAGTACACACGGCTGAATGGAGGCTGTGGGAGGTGACAGACTCATATCTTAGTGATGATGATCCTGTGTAGCTCTCTATAGTAAAACATGGCACTCACAGTAGCTCAGTGGGTAGTACATAGCATCATCCCTGCTAGTGATTAGTAAAAGTAAATAAATCAAAATGAACGAACTAAACAGAACCAGGTGTTCTTTTTCAAGTCACCAATACCTCAGTTTGGAAAGAACGCATTAACAAAATGAACAAACTAATGCACTTGAGCTTGCAAACTCCAAAGCCTCACTCCACTGCACGGCAGCAAACAGGAATTACAACTCCCAACTGTGCAGTAGCAAACAGGATTTCAAATGGTGGGTATCACATAAAGCAAGCGCGCTAAAACCTACCGAGCAACAAACTTACCCTAAAACCCTCCCTGCCTCCCCACTCCAGCACAGACTCAACTGTACGACAGTGGCCTGAAAAGGCTTTGTGTGTGTGCGTGTGTGTGTGTGTGTGTGCGTGTGCGTGTGTGTGTGTGTAAGTTTTATTGAGTGTGATGAGAGCTTTGATCATTGGGTCCCGCTGAGAGCCTGTGATTGGCTGAGAACTGTGATGGCTGAGAGCAGGACCCCTGCCGACTGGTTAAAGATTTGTTCTATTCTCAGGAGTGGGCTTAATAGGACACACTTATCCTAGTCAATTCACACTCTCTTTCAGAAGGAGGAAAATAAATATGTTTTACAAATCACTAAGTGGAATGGAGCTGATAAGGAGACGAGAGGGCTAAAGGGGTGAGGAAAAAAAGGAAAGGAAGATGAAAAACAAAGGAAGGTGGCAAGATGAAGGTCAGAATAGTTTGCTTCGGTAAATATGGCCATATATGTGATCAGCTCTGACTGATTACATGTAATAGGATTAAAGAAATAAGTCTAATCTTCTTTACTCACTTACAGCAAGTACTTGTGACTGATTGTGTTAACTAGAAATAGTTTGGATTTGATCCTGACATTGTGTAAAAAACTTGTCCTGTCCATTAGGCAGCCTGCTGTTATGATCAAGGGCCATATAGCAGCGGCTGACGCTCCACAGATGTAACCGTTTGTGTACACCAGACAGTCTGAGACTATAGATCCTTATCTGTTTGAAAGCAGACAGTGCAATACACATGCACTGAGGTGCATGTGCACAAACACACGTATAGGCACGCACGCATGGATACACACACTTCACACCTAATGTATAAAACCTGCTGTCTCATCCATCAGCCGTGGTAACAGAACCGTTTCCTCTGACACTGTTTGAATAACACTGTCGCGACCGACTCTGTGACGTTGGAAATCAAGTAGTGACCCGTCTGTGACCCCTACTCTGACCTCGGTGACCTCACAGAAACAGTCCAGATAACGGTAATTGCTGATATGCACCTTTTTTTTTATATCAGCAAAGTGAGACATCCATTCTCCATGCATAGTTTTATTGTACCTCATTTTAAGGATTTTAAGTGAAGTACCTTTAATTCCCTCGGGCAGTTTGACCGAGTGCCCTTGCTCTTTTTTAGCTCTGCCCTGCTTCCAAATTCAGCGTCCTAGTGCTGCAGTGACCAGAGAGTTGAAATACTGTCCAGAAAAATCCAAACAGGACGAATAAACAAGACACACTGTCCCCTTAGCAACTACTGTCAAGATGCCTTTAAGCAAGTCATGTAAACCCTACTGCTTTACTGGAGCTGCAGTGGAATGTAACTATAACAGAAAACTCTCTGATGTACTGTATAAGCAACTGAATTGAAGCAGGACAAACCAAAAGATCACTGAAATAGTATACATGAAGGCTCAAATCTTCCCAGGGTAAATAAACCAGTGTACTACTGTTCTGTCCTGTATGGGTCCCAGAGCAGTTTGAGGTTAAATGCTTTGTCAAGGGCACATAAACACTGTTTGTGGGCCAGTAAGTCCCCAATTTTCAACTCCATCCCCTCAACCCAAACTCCCACAACTCATGGAGGATTCAAACCACTAATCTTTCAATCACCAACTTGCTCCTCCAGCCTCCAAGCTACCGCTGTCCCCACTAAATCATTTCTTTTACCTATAATCTTAACCAGCAATGGAACAGCCCAGTCCCCTCCTCAGCTTTTGGACACAACCTCTCCCTGTCTTTTGGACACAGTCCAGCTGTCAGACGCTCTCCACCCAAAGAGAAAAAGTGGATTTTCCCAGGTTGTAAAAGTGATGGAGAAGATAAACAGCATGGGTGGGAACCAGAAAGTTGGTGAGGGAGCAGAGTCCCCTCTTGTTTTGCTTGAGCAGCCATTCATCAAGATGTTCAAGCTGTTGGGTAATCTATTCCTCTATCCTTTTAGTCATGTCGTTGAGCTACAGCCTGGCAGACCTGTGGCCAAAGGAAACAGGCTGTCTGTCAGTTAACAGAGGGGAACTGGATTTACGTTTTAATGTCTAAGAGGCTCAGAGAGGTTCCCTACCGAACCTCAAGCCTTTGCAAACCCAATGCAGGAGCTGCATTGGTTGAACCAAACAAAAGACCTGTATATTCTCATTGTTGTATTACAATTCTCCATTCCTCATTGAAACTGTGGGCATTTTCACATTTTGGGTCGACTAGAAGGACCCGAGGCACTTTACCCTGAGAGTTCAGTACATTTAGTCATATGTGAAAGCTGTTTTGGAACTTGGGCACATGCCAAACAAGTGGGTTTGAGTCAACTTGAAAGGGTCTGGGGTCTACATCATGCGATCTGCCGCACAGTTCCAAGTGGTATGAATCTGTGTTTTTCCAAACCAGAGTCCATTTTCTGAAGTCTGATATGATGATGTGAGGTATCTCGTAAAACAAACCAGGGTTTGGATGTTTTTTCCAAGAGTCCTGGGAGCTTCTGCAGACTGTATCTCCACTGGAAGACCTGGGCTAAAGCACCCGTGATAGGAAACATCTGCCCCTGCTGAAGTGGGTGTCATTCTGTGGATGACCCTGCAAGTTATGCTTGGGGGTGGACTAGAGGATGACAATGTAGAAGAGGGCTTTCAGTCATCCAGCTTAGGGTTTATCCACAAGTAGCATGTTAAAGGCATCTGGAATTTCTGTGTAATCTTGAAGACATTTCGCTACGAATCCAAGAAGCTTCTTCAGTTCTATGATAGGGAGTTCCTCAGCATTTAGATCTGCCACATTAGAACTGAGGAAGATGCTCAGATGAGTGGCCAAACATTCTTCAAGATTACACAGACAGTCCAGTCACCTTTGACTTTCTCCTTAGAGATTAGAGTATCATAAAGCTTCACGTGTTCACAGAGGAGTTGGAACAACAAGCCACAAAGCTTTTTTTTTTCTTTTCCCAATGGGAGCAGCAGCACCGCAACATTCTGCCTCCGACTCTGACAAGTACCAGATAAAGAAAAATAACAGAGAGAGATTCAAAATGTCAAGGCACCACTTTAATCCATGTCACAGACAGTAGCATCAGAAGTAGTGGGCTAAACGAAGCACCGCAAGCTCTGCTGTCCCTGAATGTTGCTAAAACTTCTGACATATCGCTCCGCTCCTGCAGCACTGGGTAGCACTTAAATAATATGTTTCCCCTGACCATCTATAACACCAGAGCCGGTCTTGTTTCCCAGACACTATATTTCCTGACATGGTGTCCAGCTGTGAAATATGATCTATATCCATCCAAATTGCAGAACTGTTCTAGCACTCTGTGTATCTACTCTGTCTCTCTCTCTCTTTCTCTCTTCTCCTCATTCCCTCTCTCTCTTTCTCTGTCGCTCTCTCTCCATACATCCCCCTCCAAGACAGACAGCCATGTCAGGGCGGGAGGCGGCGAGGGAAGGAGAGGAAGTGGAGGTAGAGAGCGGTTGACGGTTCCCAATCTCCCGCTGGGCTTTTGATGTGTTTCAGTGTCCGTGTGAAGATGATGGCCGAGGAGAAGAATGGAGGGCTCTCTGGTGAACTTTGATACAGGGGAGGACAGGTGAGTAAGGAACAGGTCAAGGCTATTCACCGGTAAGTAGGCCGCCAACAAGACGTGAGTGCAGAAATCACAGAGAAGTGCTTAAGTCCGTGCAACAACACACCAGAAAGGAATAAAACATAAAACAGAGGCATATATAAATGTGCAAAAGTACTTGCATATGAATGTGTTTCGCGCTCTCACACACACACACACACACAAGCGAGCATGCATATACACACCCAGAACAGAACAGTAAACAGATTCATAGTGACCCGTGATAAGAATGCCGCATAATGCTATCAACAGTAACACAGAGCTATATCATATCCATTCTGACTTCAAGCTATTTATGCAAGAATTCTAATCAACGCTACCTTTTATTATCGAGGTTGGCTTAAATAATCACTCGTAGAAAAAATCCTATTTGAGCAAGAAACGGCTTTATTTATTCAATTAAAAGAGACAATGTCGGAGTGGAGAATTAATTCTCTTTTAACTGCTGCCAGCACAATATGGCTCAACCGACATCCATATTAAAGACCCTAGTGCATTAATTAAAATCCGAAGCAACCAGTGCACTCAACTGCAATTTGAGCACACAAAAGAATTCATTCATTTGGCCTAAAATAATCATTAAAAAGCTGCATATCCTGCTCTCTAACTCAATGTTGAGTTTTCCTGTTATTTATTCATTGGATGTCTATTAACCTGAAGGCATTTCAGGGAGAGGAGAATTCATTATTCAATGTTTGATATTGTGGCATCGACGCTCAGAAACAATATTTATTTGAGATGATGTGAAATACATATCAGACTGTAAGAGTGAAGAAATATGGGGGCAGAGAGAAAGAGAGAACTTCATAAAGTACGAAATGGAGAAGTGTTGGTTTTACTGGTCTGTGTATCACAATGAAACAGACACACAGTATTTCCTCTCCTGCATGCCACTAAGCATTTCTGACAATAATGTGATTTTCAGGCTCCAGGCTAAAAGTGACCAGTGCAGTTTCGCATGTTATTGACTGTCTAATGCTGTGGACATGGTTTGACCTTGAAAGATACACACGGATCTAGGTCAAACATGCACATGCGTACACACATATACACACAGTACTAAACCCCTAAAAGCACACCCATTCCATGTAGGCAAATATGAATTCCTAGATGATGAGCACTGCAAACATCTCCAGCCCCTGAAACTGTCTGGATTATATAACATATTACTTTACTGTATTCCAGTGTACTAATCTCCTATAACAACATATGAAAGTATTTTAAATATTCAAGATTACTTTTGAAAGTACTTATTGAAGGTCTTTCTTGCATAATGTAACAGGGGATAACAACATGCACATGTAGTGATACATGTAGTGTCATGTATCAGGTATTTACAAAAGAGCTCCAGAACGCTGAATTTCTGCCAGCCACTTGGCCACGGACCAGAATTTTACCATAAACTCAAAAACAACAAGATACTTCAGGAAACAAAATGTTGTGCCAATACTTGGGTGAATGTATTTTCTTCCAGCAAAATGTTCCAAATACATTTGGTTAAAGCGAAACTTTCTTTTTCTCATTGTGTATTATTATGTATTACGAGGTGTTTTCATTGGCTAATTACTTGTTAACACACTGCAATAAATGTATGTAAGAAAAAAATACTGTTCAGACTGTCCAATAAATGTGGGTCATCCATGCACTTAATATTGAGGTAGATGCATTGTTTCTCTGACAGTTCATAGGAAGTAAAAGTGTTGCACACTTAGAAAACACTGGAAAGCTCTGTAACCTCTGAGCAGAAATCATAGATATCATAATTTATAATTTAAAACTATTCTGAATATTTGTCCAATCAAATTTAAAGAACTTCCATTCCAGGGTAGTGCCTGTAGATTTGATGGGTCATTATCAATCCATGATTTGCTGACTTGTTTTGTGTCTGTGATGTGTCTTGTTATGGTCTTACAGACAAAGCTACAGTGTCTGTTATTCTGTCTGGTAAAGGCCAAAATAACTGCAGTATTTCAAAAACTCTCAGGTAGGTAGTGTTAATCTATTTTGTTCAAGTACAGTAAATAAAGTAGCTGCAAATAGACACTTTAGTCTGTTTCTTGTTTTAACTATATTCTAACCTCAAAATGACCATTGGGCACCCATATTACACTAATAATGGACTTGCATACTACTTGCTTGCTTACCAATTACTTGTTTGGTCTCAAAACATTTGTTTTACTTTACACAGGACCGTGTTTTTACAGTGGTATAAATCAGTATATAATTGTAGCACCTTCAGTAGCAGAAAACCCTCAGATTTCTTTTCCTGTAATTACAGTGGTGGCCATCAAAAAAGTCCCCCGTCCCGCATTTATACTGCAATTAACTGCCACTGCTCAAACAGTCCCTGCAGGCTTTTTTTCCCAGATAAAACTGAGCACATGTATTGTAACACAAAACGGTAATTTTTCAAGCTACAATAGTCCTTGACAGACCATTTATCGCATGTTCCGAAGGCTGGGAATATGTGGAGTGAAGGAACAGTTCAGATGTAGTGTAGCAACCATGAAGTGAAAAGTAGGGCCTGAGCGATGGCTGCATCTGTAAATAAAGTGCAATCCTTATCCTTTTTGATAGTTTCCTGAAGACAAATGCAAGTCATCCCACCCAAGTGCACTCCAAGTGGACTGCCGAAGAACACGCGCTCTCAGACTCCATTAGTTTCTTGGATGTCTTCCAGCAGCTGGATATTTTTCAGCATTTAGCAAGGGGAGATAAAACAAGCGCACACCAAAAGCTGTTTCAGTCAAATTTCCATCACGCTATATGATAGCTGCAGGTGTAGAACACAGCCAGCGTGTTTCTCTCTGGAAATCTTCCTGTTTAATTTCCCAGTCCGCCCGCCTGCCTGCCTGCCTGCCATCCTGAGAGGATATGTTAAATGTGCCTGGCCTGGGGATGTTTGATTTCTCACTGCTGTGCTCCCTTCCATCTGACAGATTGGAATAATAAGGAGAGCTAATTGGAGAGGCTGCTCATATGCTGATTAGATGTGATTTTTTTCTTTTTTTTTTTTTTTAAAGAAGCATCCGCCTCTCTCTTTCTCTCTATCTATTTCGTTCTCTGTCTCCCTTTTGATTTCATGCATGCTGTTACTTGAGTACTCGGGAATGTGTGTCTGTATGATAGCAGATATACTGCAGCAAAGTGTGTGTGTGTGCATGTGTGTGTGTATGTGTGTACCCTTATATATGTCCAGGGCATTGGCTTGACTCTCTCCAGCTCTCTCCAGCAAGCTGATAACAGCATATCGGGACACATTTCCAATTTCTGCTGCTTAGCGTTACGACGCCTCTTAATCCAGGGAAAATCAATGCTTAATAACCTATGAAAATGTACATTTGCTGTTTTACCATTGCCAGAGGCCTAGTCTGCATCCCCTGGGCATTAGGCTATAAATATGCCTGCATTAGCACTTAGAAAAAACAGAACAGGCTAAACTTTCGGCTGATACTGAATACTCAGGCTAAATGGAAGAGAAACAAAGGGCTCCCTTTGCTACTAAAGGTGCAAGAGACTTTTGTGTTAAACTACTTGAGCATCAATCTTGTGTGTCTGTGTGTGTGTGTGTTGGGTCACTTGCCTGTGAATGTGTGAATGGGCATAGCGAGACTGGCAGTTCAGTAAAAATGGCATAGCAGGAGCCTGAGTCACAGCGAGGGGAGAGAGCTTGGATTGTGAGCGACGGGGGTTTTCAGTGGGCTGCAAAGTCATAAAATGGAGATGG
>OMLF01017459.1:0-15383 GCA_900302615.1 Holocentrus rufus | reverse complement strand
TTGTTATTGTTTTTTTTTTTTTTTTTTTTTTTTTTTTTTTTTTAAATTTCACATCTGGCAATGGTAACCCCAGTGGAAAAATTCCTCAGATTCTTTTTAATCAAAGGGCTCAACATCTTAGCTGTATTCAGCCTCCAAGCAGCCAAGTTAAGCAGGATAACAACAAGCTGGGCAGATACTGAC
This sequence comes from Holocentrus rufus, assembly GCA_900302615.1. NCBI lineage: Eukaryota > Metazoa > Chordata > Actinopteri > Holocentriformes > Holocentridae > Holocentrus > Holocentrus rufus. Next base: position 15,200 of record OMLF01017459.1, on the reverse strand, counting down.
CTGTATTGTTAATACTTCCTGCAGCTCAGGTTGCATTGCAGAGGCTTTTAACACGGCTAGACATCAATGTACATTTTAGTAGACTTAAATGGGTCTATGTTTAACGGTGTGTTCATACCAGTATTAAAGCAACAAAATATGTCAGATATTTCTCAGTGGACTCTTGATTTAGTGCTTGCAAATTAAAGGCACTGAGTACTTTGGGATTTAGATTTCCCAGCTACTTTGTATTGACCTTTTCCCTTATATTTAAACTCCTCGCACATAACATATGTACAATATCATACACGTGTTTCCAATCATACCAGCTTGTTGCAGTCTATTGGGCACATAACTTACGTAGTTCTATTGAGGGAACAGTAGAAACACTGCATTCCTCTGTCCATTTATTATGACTGTATTCCAGCACAGTCTAACTTCCTCAAGCCACATGTCAAAATTCCAGGACCTCTTCAATAGTTTGGTTTTATTAAAACGCTGAATAACATACCACCATTTGGTATGTGAGGAAATACAGTTTCATATTTTGACAGTGGAGTATGACATCTCTAAGGAGACAGAATAGACTAATCACACACTGACAGTCAATGGGGGTATTCTTTCTGGCTGCCTCTCTGTTTATTCTTTCTCCTCTATTCTGCAACTGGGAATATGAACAAAGATGCTGATCAACTTATAGCCACAGTGTCACTGAATTTGAATAAACATCTCAATAAATCTTTGCATGACAACTAATAACAGTTTGCTTATTTTAAATTCCTGCAACAAGAATGACACAGTCATGCCTAGAATAAGAATGTCAATATATCGGATGGTGAGCCAGGCACAAAGAAATGACAAGGAAATGGGGTTCGTCAACACAAAGGAACACACCAACCTTTTGTGCAAAATATCCTTTTTCTGATTTACCCAGACTGAGACAAGCTGTTCAAGACCATTTTCACCTCTGTACATCCATTGGTTCGGTTCCTATCGCATTTTGTGTTAGCTTAGCATAAAGACTTGAAGTCTACAGGAGTCATTAGCCTAGCTCCACCAAAGTAAAAAAAAATAAACAGCAATTACAATTACAATTACAACAGTTCTGAGGCTGTCTTATTAACACAATGTATCGTGTGTTATGCAGTAATGAAATGCATGGATTGTATTAAAAAAAAGTCGTTTTAGCATAAATTAAAATGATTAAAAACGATAATCCAAGCACACATAGGTTCAGGAGTTATAGCTCCTACCATCTAACTTTAAAAAATTCCAAGACATGTATTTCAAATACACATGATACATTGTGTAAATAAGGCAGTTTCTGAGTTGCTGTAAGGTTTATTTTTTTCACTTTGACGGAGCTAGGCTAATGACTCCTGTAGACTTCAATACTGGATTAAGTTTGTCTGTGCAGTTCATACAAAAATGTGAAAAATCTCTAGATGTATTTATATTGTTCTGTATAGTCTTTCTATATAGTCTTTCATATTGCCAAATGTATCTCTTTAATGTGCGCCTGACATTGGATTGTGGTACATAATGTATAGAAAATAAAGGTTACTATTAAAATTAAAATTAAAATTGTCCATGTACTCAGTTTTGGTATCTGATGTGAGAGATCTGCATCATCACAAATAGTGTGGTTATAAAGGTATTAGGTTAAAGGTATGAATTTATTTCCATTTACAGTGCACCCCTACAGTAATGTGCCCAGCTCATTTGTGGCTTTGGCCATCGTGTGTCTGTCCCAGCTGGTTCTTTGTTCTGAGCAATCTCAGGAATTTACATCCAGCTGTTACTTGTTTAACCAGCAGTTGTCTAATTCCTCATTTTTATGTCCACTGTTAGATCTTCCTTATCTGACTCTCATTCCATGATTAAGTTCTCTGTATTTTTTTCCATTGCAGGCTCAGAGCGTAGTTGTCGGAGTTCAATATGTCGCTTGGCCAGTGTTCAAAAGAATGCCCCAGCACTTTGCTGGTAAACTGAAAATCTCAGCGATGGCTGATGGTCATCAGTGATTAGCCTTTGTAGATTTCCCTCATTCTTTAGAAATGTGCGATTACTGGACCTATCAAGAATTGAGACTGCTTCAGGTAATAGTGTAAGCACTTACCCTAGTCAAGCTGAATGGATGTTAAAAATAAACCTAACCTTTGTCCATCTGTATCATTTCAGTCATTCATTTGTTGATTATGCAGTTTGTACATGCTCACATTTCATTTTGTAGAGCGAAGAAACCCATGGAGGAGTTCTTTGTTGATATTATGCAATTGCATGTGATGCTGGATAAACACTGCCATTCAGGCGGGATGTTTCAAGTGATGCCTGTGGTTTGATTGGCATCAGTGTTCCAAACATTGCAGAAGGAGCCAATCAGCGTTAGCCTCAACAAAGATTGGTCATTTTGGCCATTTCCCTTATACTCTTTCAGAAAGGCCACGCTTAGGTTTGGGCATTATCCACTTGGCCATTATTTGTTCACTTGGATGACGTCAGAAATCTTTATCAGATAGGATTCTCACCCTTTACATGGCCACGTTGGCAATTTGCAATCCATGGAATGTTTTCTCCCTCAGCTCTGTAAGAAATGGCTTCCTTCCTTCTTGACTTTATACTTCCTTTCTCATTAGACCCGTTCATGCCTGATGATTGTTTTACTTTACTTTTGTACGGCATCCAATTTTATCATCATTCTGAATAAAATGTATAATACAGCATTCACCAGAAGAATTCAGTCACTGCACACAAGACGGGATCAGCATATAAACTAAGGTCCTCACAGTCGCTTTACTGATGAGGCTGCCCAGCATAAACATCTGTTTTAATAAAACAATCTGTAAAACAGTGGGTTTACATTGGAACATTTGTTTCTGGCAAAGTACAGTAAATGAAAGCAAACAGGTTGGAAGTAAATCTGGCTGTTACCATTCCACTCAAACAGAAAAAAACAGATAGAATTACAGTCTTAACAGACTTACCAAAATGTATACACATCTTTTAACAACATTGTGTTTCAACACTATGCAGCAGATAGCACAGATATTGCAGTTTGAGAATGATAATATACATTAAATGTTAATTTCAACACAATGACGACATTAAGGATGCAAATTTCTGTACTATTACGGAGTCATGTACATACTTTTGTGTATTAAAGCCAGTAAGTAAAAAGCATAAATAAAGCATATTTAAATATAGTGGAAATGTATTACAATATCTTCAGCTGACGATCAAAAAATTTGATTTGATTCAAAAATTATTCTAAATTGTTCTTATTTTAAAATCCCCAATTTTATAAAAATCTAATATTGTCTATCCATAAGGATGTATTGTAACTCTACAGTATGGCACAGGAATGTCCAAAACTGCCCATTGTTGTTTGTAGCTAAAAAACAGAAATATTATCATAAGGATATGACTTTTTGCTCAACCGCATTTAATCATGCAACCACCATTGTCCAAGCAAGAACAGAATCTGAATTCTAGAGCTACAAATAAGAAGTATACCATTTTAAAGATACAAAATGTTTAACAAGAGGCCATGTCACTAAATTTGTTTCAGTGCACTGATATTCAAGGAAAAATGCCCCACATATACAATACATATTTTAAATACAGTATTTGCGTAATAACAAGATTGGTAACATGGCATCTCCATAGTGTTTTCATTCATGCATGTAAAAGGAGATTAATATAGTCTGAAATAGGGTATTTCTGAGTAGTAATAAACATAAGCATTATAGTCATCCATGATTTGATTTGTGTGTGCATATTGAAAGGAGACAATACACAAAAGTCATGCAGTTCATGTGTGTGTGCTCTCAACTTCTGTTGTTTGTTAAACTCTGAAAATTCTCAGCAAAGGGCGTGGAAGTACTTAGCCATAGTGATTCACTGCTGGTTGAACAACTGGGCCCTCTGATGATGTTCTTTTATAAACCTTCTCAGCGGACAGTACAATAGTCATGTTATCTGAGGTGTAGTTTGGTTTGGCCCCACCAGCCTTCCTCCTTTTTTGTCCCTGTTTGCTGGAGGCAACATTAGCACTTACATTTTACACGGCCTATAATGCATACACTTAAAAACTGGCAAGGTACAGAAACTACTTTGGATAATATTTTTGTGTTTAATTTGAGCTTGCTTCAGTGGAGGCTGTTGGTGTAACTGAAAAATTAATGACTGCCCTTTCAAACCACCCAGAATTATATGATTTGACTTCACCACAATATCAAAACATATCGTTGAAGAACAGAGAGGACATCAGCCACATTGTGCGTCTTCCTGCTAAGAGTTATTTATGTATATTCATATATTGTGTGGCCGTTGGATAACAACTGATCCCTCCCCTACCAGCTGGTCAGGGGAAAATGATATCACAAAGCTATTAAGCAATTTGTATTGAATTTATAACAGATGATTTGCGAGAACACTATATTATTTGATATTTGATATATTATTTGATCGATATAAGAAGGAGAAAAACAGTGAGAATGAACAAAAAAGGAGGCAGTTAGGTGCCAATCATTCCAAGTGGCAATTTATGGGCATGGAGCACTGGCCTTTTTAGAGCCACATCTACAGGACAGACAAACATCATCAAATATGAATGACTCTCTGCCAGAATCTGCAGGGTCAGAGAAGCCCAAATTATACTCAAGGCTATGATTGCCCCAGAAAGAGAGGTATGTGGCTTTTACTGTGCATTACGGCAGATAACCGCATGATTATTAACAATATAATATTAACAAACCTATATATGGTCTCTCACACCACCTTCACAGTTGAAGCTCCTACAACCCAACCCAAGCAGCAAATGGTTTGAGGCCAGCCTCAAAACCAGCTGAGATGATACTGTATCAACAAGCCTCTCAGCAAGCCTGAGGACGCAGATGAAGTGCTTCCACTTAGTCTTTTGCCATCTTTTAAAAGACTCGGAGGTTCATATTAAAATTCAGCGGCTTTATTTTGAGCAGAATTTGATGACTTAAGAGTTACACAAAAACAAGCCCGTGTTAGATTTATTAGATTTTGGCTATTGTATATTGTCATGTAGTTTAAATTTCCTGGTCTGAAATTTGCATTACAGTACAGTGAAACAATTGTAGTAATTTTATGAAATTTCTAGACTGTACAAACAGTTCATCGCTATTTTAAGTGTTGCTGCTCTAGGCATTTGGTGGCCCTTGGGAAAAAAAAAACCATTTGGACGCCCTTGCGTTTTGTCATAAGTCAGATCAATGTGGATCAGTCAACACCAAAAGATTAATAATATCACAATATCAAAATAAAAAAAAGAAAGAAAAGGATTTCATTTCATGTATCAAGTTTCAAGTTTATCTCAAGCAGCTTGGCTCACATCACTAATTTGTGTGCACACAAAAATCGGGGGTCCTTCAGCAGTTCTTTGGGATGGTTAAGATGTTATATAGCCCCTGTATGGTTCTTTGGAGGTTCTCTACTGGTTCTTCCAGCTTACTTTAGTTTAGTTGGGGAAAAAATAAAAAAAACAATATTAAAATACAATGTTTTTCCTGATGATAACACATTAAAACAGTGGTTCTCAACCTTTTACTCCAAGGCCCCTCCATGTTTAAGGAAATATTCCAGGGCCCCCAGAGGGCATATGCATGCCTGTCATCATTGTGGCTCCATCTGTATACACTCCAATGCAGTTAGTCCATCTTATTCTATTTGACCTCAGAAAAGCATAAAAGTGAGTCAAAAACAGCTTTTAAAGTAGTCTCCAAATATTTACCAAGCAAAATAATTCTTTACTTCCTTATATTTCCATTCACAGCAAACATATAAGAGTAGATGGGACATCGAGAGAAAGTTCATGAGTTTAAGCAACTTGTTATCAACTGACATTCAAGGGATGATGATGGATGATGCTGATAACGATCACTGAGGTACGATTAAATGAAAGCTGGTTTGGCTTGTATGCAGCAGGGTAATATCAATTTACCAGTTTACTATTTATTTACCAGCCACCTATGTATAACCTAATAGCCTATAGAACCCTGATAATTAGCACCCAAAAGTACTATTGAGCACCATTTTTAATGAAGCAGTATAGTGCTATATGGCACCTCTAATGGTTCTACCACCATCTGACAAAAGTGCTAAATAGCACCTTCTAAAGATAGGCGTTATAGAGCACCAAAATGGTTCCCCTATGATTACAAGCAAAATAACCACTTTTGGGTACTATTTAGCACCATTTTTTTTTACCTTTAATTGGTGTACTGTACCTTATCTGCCTAGTGGACTCAACTGCTCGGGGTTCTAGGGTGTTTCTAGGTGGTTGCTAGGATATACTAGGTAGTTGTGAGGGTGTATTAGGTGGTTGCTAGGGTATACTGGTTCATTGCAAGGATATATCTAGGTAGCTGCCGAGGTGTAATAGGTCATTGTTAGGGAGTTTCTAGGTGGTCACAATGGAGGCCAGAAACAGTCCTTTCCTGTTAATTTGAATATTAACTTAACCTTAAACCATGATGCCACATGTACACTTTTATGTATACTTAAGGACATTTGTGTAAAACACTTTCTGTGGCTACTGCAGTTTTAGAAGTGCGACCTATAAAGTAATCCGTAGGGGACACTCAGCATAAGAATGGGACAAGTTTAAAATGTGCTACTCCTCCAAACCTTAGTACAGAACAAAATGTACTCATAAAATTTTATGAAATAATGTGCCTTGTTTATTTTATGATTTTAATGAGGTAACAAAGGTTTCACTGCTTAAACATTTAATTTTGTGCTTCACATTCTTTTTGTTACAGCTTTAGCATCATGCAGGGGCAGGGCCTTGGGGGGGTTGGTAGTCTGTACTCTCAGTTGTGAGAGGCAGTGACAAGAGACTGTTATCCACATTGGGAACTGGATTTGACTAAATTAAGAGAAAAGGGGGGAAAATGCAACAGCAATAAAAAATTAAAAACTGTTTGGGTGACCATTACAATGATAATTGTTTGTTCAGCATTATAGTCTTGTAATATCTGTTCTGTAATATTACAAAACACCATTAGGGCACACATGTGTTTAAAGTAGCTGCACTTTAATAAAATGTGAATGTAACTATATCAGCGTAAATTGAGCTTAACTTTTTCAAGGGGATAAAAGGAATTCTTTCCTCTTAGAGAAAGAAAATACATAGTGCCAGCTACATTTTTCTGTCTTAGACAACATGTTTTGTATGTGCATGCATTGAGCTATTTGTTAAGTAAGCTGGATCCCCTCTATCATGTATCTTTACATATTATCGTAACGCTGAAACATGTACTTATCACCAGTATTTATATATATTAACTGGATGGAACTCATTGGAAATGCATAGATTGATTCATATGCACGTCTTCATGTTCAGAGCCATAAGTGGTAAATTCCCATCTTATCTTGGTGATATGCTGTTCTCTGTCTCAAGCACCAGCAGACAAGATCCCCTCGACTGCTTCTCTTCCATGGACCCAGGGTGAATACTGATTTTGGTAAAAATAACATTCTCACATTCTGTTCTCTGGGCCTGGAACAACATGCAAGGTAAACTTCAACTCGAGACCTTGCCGACTTATTGAGATTGTAAAGCACGTGTTGAAGAAGTCTGATGAGTGTTAATCTTTTTAAATGATAAGCTGTTCTTTCACTATGTTGACTTTTATCTTGTAGATTTAGCGCTAGACATTGGCTGTATGCATTTTATGTGCTCATGTTTTAATCTGTAGTTCTTTGTTGCATGCAATGTTTATGAAATGCTCTTTGTATGCTTAACCATTACCTGCTGCTGTCTTAGCCAGGAATCTCTTGTAAAAGAGATAATATATCTCAAGAGACTTCCTGGTTAAATGAAGTATAGATACATAAAGATATAAATAAAGAAAAAAGTCGAGTGGCACAAAACTGCTGCACAAACAGCAACTCAAGCCCACAGTTATGCTACGTTTATGACCTCATATTGAACCACATGAAACCATAAATAAATATATAGCCTCAAATAAAAGTATTTTCCTTCACATATAAGAATCAAAACATCTACTGTTATAGCCTCTGTATGCCATGCCCTTCAAACTTGTCATTGTCATACTGCCCCCTAGTGTGCAGAGAGAAAAAAATGCACCTTTAATTTAGACCTAAGTTTCAGTTGTTCTGTGAGAGGAGAGCACATGGTCAGTGTAGCAGGCTACCCTCATTTTTTGGCTCTGTGGTGGTACACTCTCAGTACACTTTTAGTAGTATGCTTTACACTTAGTAGTACACTTTAGTAGTACACTTTTCTACATTTGACGATAGAATTATTGTTCTTACTGTTAGCATTAGCTACATGTGAATAGCCAATGTTGCCTAGATTAAAGGTGCACACTATAATCTGCAGCCTATACATTTTGTGAAGATAATTTTTGTTATGAGACAATATATATTTTAAGAATCTTTATTCATGAACATTTTGTATTAAATAGTTTTTCAGTTTCACCATCAAGTTATGATTCAGTTAATGTGAAAACAATGCATCTCCTGCGGTCTGAGAGTCTTTCTGCGCGTATAAGTTTGTTAACTTGCTGGATAAACTGCTTTAACGACAAAGAGGGAGGCTAGCATAGTGAAAGGCTATCTTCTTATCGCTTCTTGGTGGAAGAGCAGCTTTAGTAAACTACTGCACAGCGCTTCAGCTTTAGCAACTTGTCACTGATCAGGACATAGTAGAAATGTCTCTATTTAGCACTGAACATGGAATAGGAAATTACACTCGAAGAGAGCACATAAGTGTTAGAAGCCCTAGTCCATAATGTGACAGAAATGGACACACAAGAAGTAGAAGCAAAAGTGCATAATGTGACAGAAATAGAGGATTTAGATATTTGATCCGTGTGCTCTCGTTCATCACAATCATCCTGTGACTTATACATTCAAAGCCATCCACAACCTAGCCCCCCCCTATCTGGCTGATCTCCACCCCCTCTTGTTCCCTCAGGTCTTCCTCCTCCCTTCACCTCTCTATCCCATCCGCCCGCCTCAGCACCATGGGGAGCAGAGCTTTCAGCCGTTCTGCTCCCAAACTCTGGAACTCTCTCCCACCAGACATCCGTATCATTGTTTCTTTACCCCAGTTCAAATCAAGACTCAAAACTCATGTGTTTCAATCTGCATATTCGCTGTAATTTCATTGTTTTCTTTTTAACTGTTGCGTTACTTTTGTCCATTGTTTTTATTTATTTTTTTTTATTTTATTTTTTTATATTTTTTTGTTTTATTTTTTGTGTTTTTAGTTCTTCTGTAAAGTGTCCTTTAGTGCTGTGAAAGGCGCTGCCAAATAAAATGTATTATTATTATTATTATTATTATTATTATTATTATTATTATTATTATTATTACTCAAAAGCCAGAATGTCTTCAGCTATGGCATGGGCAATGGCAACGGCGGCACAAACCAGAGCAGCTTTCTCACAGAAAGAAATAGATATCAAAGTACAGAGAGTGATGATTGAAGCACAGTTAGAAGCAAGAAAAATAAAAGTAAGCAGCTTTAGCTGAGGCTGCTGCCTTTGAGGAAGCATTTGAAGCTGACAGTGACTCACCTGACAAACGCAAAGTCTCTCCCACTCACCAAAGACAGCATGACCTCATCATACCCGGCACACTAGTAATGTTGGCCTGTGTGAACAGCTGGTAAAAAAAGAGGAAGATATCAGGCCTTTCTTGGAGCACTTGGAGAGCCCTCCACCTGATCTTCATCGACAATTGCAAGCCAGAACATCTTTTACAGTTCATCATGACCTCTCATCTCCCAGCATCCCTGTAGGAAAGAGAGATAGTAAAACAAAATACAGATATCAACATAGCCCTAACACCAACACAGCAACAGATTGGTCAAGCCATCAAGGTGGCCACAGTGACCCTTTGGCTGCAGCTGAACTCGCTAAGTTCCTCGCCAGGAGCCAGCTCGTCACCACAGGCCTGACAAAATTTGACGATAAAGTTGAAAACTACTGAGCCTATAAATCATCATTTTCCAATTCTGTAGAAGGTCTGGACTTAACTGCATCAGAGGAGCTCGACTTGCTTGTGAAGTGGTTGGGTTGGATCAAATCTGTGCACAGCTGGACTGAAAATTACTTTGGAACTTCTGGAACAATGCTATGGGACACCTGAAGCCTTAGAAAGGGCTCTTTTTACAAGATTGGAGAGCTTTCCAAGAATAGCCAACAGAGACCCACAGAAGCTGTGTGGCCTAGCAGACTTGCTAATAAAGATAGAGGTGGCTAAGCAGGATAAATTCCTTCCCGGATTATCCTATCTGGATACAGCCAGAGGTACTCATTCTATCATCAAAAAAAAACTTCCATACAACCTCCAGGACAAATGGACATCCTATGACTCCAGACCCCCATTTGCTGTCTTCTCAAGTTAATCCATGATGAAGCTAAAGCTCGAAATGGCCCAAGTGTCATCCTTCCTTCGTCCAGTAACACCGTCCCTTGAAGGGAGCGTCCTGATGAAAGATAAGGTCATATTAAGTGGTGGGTGTCTGTCCACAAGCCTCAGGTATCTCAGGTACAGAGTGTGGGAGTGACAGGCACACTACAGCTCTGCATCCGGGCCCTGCACCCTGGAACCTGACACCACCTCCACCTGATGCAGAGCATGGCGGGGAGGAGTGTGGAACCAAGGAAGAGGTCACACCAAGGTGCACTGAAGTATGTGGTGGGGGAATGAGCTCTCGCGCTTGCTTGAAGATGTGTTTGGTTAATGTTTACCCCAGTGGTCATCGTGAGGCGACAAAGAAAGTGTACGCTACTCTTGAAGAGCAAAGTAACCAGTCTCTTGAGAAACCAGAATTCTTTGACATCTCTGATCACAACAGCATACCATCTCCTTATACACTAAAACATGTGCAGGTACCATTGAGACAGCTGGAAGAAGAGCATGTGGCTATATAATTGAGTCAGTAGACCACAAAGTCAACCTGCCACTGCTCACTTTGGTGGAATGTGATGAGATCCCTGACAATAGGTCAGAAATACCTACCCCTAATGCAGCTTCTCACCATAAACATCTCAAGGTTATTGCAAGTGAAATTCCTCCTTTGGACCCTGAAGCAAACATCCTCTTACTGTTGGATCTGGGCTTGGTAGTCATAGGGGATGTATGTCTTGGTTTAGTCCATAAGCCCTCTGCTGTGAACACCTTGAAGATATGCATTCTAGAGAGTGGCTGCCCTAGCTACTTGACCCTATGCGAAAGTCATGTTCAGGTAAAAGAAAACTTCAAACTGTCAGCTCATCAAACACTTCCTAAGGTGCAACCCATCTTGCTCAGGACAACAAAGAATCCTGCAGAAGAAGATATAAGTCAGTCGGTCTTCCTCTGCACTAAGAACAACAATAAACTTGCTCCATCCATTGATGAATAGATGTTCATACAGATAATGGAAAGAGAGGTTTTCAAAGACAGTGCCAACAGTTGGGTTGGCCTACTGCCCTTCTGTTCATGAAGGAGACGGCTTCCAAATAACTGGGGATGTGCCTACAAACATCTTACAAATCTCTGCCACACTCTAGATAAGAAACCTGAAATGAAGGAGCACTACTTGGATTTCATTCAGAGGACGTTGGACAATGACCACGCAGAATTGGCACCAGCATTGCAAAATGGATAGGAATGCTGGTATTACCTCAGTTATTACCCCAGAAAGCATGGTAAGATCTGCATAGTCTTTGGCTCGAGTGCTCACTGCAATGGAGTCTCTGTAAATGGTGTCCTTCTCACTGGACCAGACCTTAATAACAGCCTTCTCAGGGTCCTAGTGAGGTTCAGAAAGGAGCTGGTTGCTGTCACAGGGGACACTGAACACATGTTCCACTGTTTTGTAGTCAAAGAGAAACACAGGGACTACTGATGGTTCTTGAGGTTCCGAAACAACGACATGAACAGTGACATCATGGACTACCAGATTAAGGTCCTCATCTTCGGCAATACTCCTTCTCTGGCTGTTGCGATATATGGACAAAGGAGGGCTGCTAGAGAGAAAGGGGACAGCTATGAGAATGATGTGATGAGATTTGTTGAAGAGGAGTTCTCTGTGGATGATGTGCTTAAGTCCTTTGCCACAGAGGAAGGCAATCAATGTTTTCCAATGAGCTCTAGAAATGCTCGCGCTGTCCAATCTTCGGCTACATAAAATAGCCTCTAATAGAACAGCTGTGGTTGATGCCTTTCCTTCTGATGATCTTGCCAGATATGTTTAAGCCCTAGATCTAGCAAAAGGTGAGATATCCCTGCAACACAGCTTATGGATCTGCTGGAACCTGGCCTCTGATGTCTTCATATTCAGAGTTCAAGATGATGACAAGCCACTTACATGCAGAGGTGTGCTCTCTGTAGCCTTTTTGATCCTCTTGGCTTCATTGCACCCGTCACAATACAGGCCAGAACTCTTCTCAGACAACTGTCATCACAAGTAGGAGGATGGGACTCATCACTTCCTGATGACAAGAAAATGGAGTGGATGAAATAGAAAGAGTTGCTTCAACATCTGCAGGAGCTGCAGATTCCCCATTGTTATTCCTCTTTTTCTCCCTCCAGTGTCAAGTCCAGGGAACTGTGTGTGTTTGCTGATACCTCAGTCAAGGCCAGTCAAGATCACCAACCTAAATAACCAGAGTGATGTTGGGTCTGTCTTTGGAAAATCAAAACTGGCACCTGCTATGGAGAGCTTGTAGTCAGTGAGATTCACCTGAAGATTGACAATTTTTACAAATAGTAGAATCATTTTAGGCTACATACATAATGACACAAGGTGGCTTTATGTGTATGTAAGCAATCGGATCCAATGGATCAGACAGTCAACATCTCCGGACCAATGGAAATCTGTTCCACTGGAGCAAAACCCAGCAGACCATGGGTCAAGGTCAGTGCCAGCCATGCTCCTAGCAAACACAACCTGGTTGTCAGGGCCACCCTTCTTATCGCCCTCAACACCTGAGATGTCATTTGACCTCATTGAACCTGAGTGAGACACAGAGAAAGGACAGTGGTGTTGGTGCATATTACTCAGGCTTCTAAAGGTCAACTGGGAGTAAAACACTTTGAGCGTTTTTCAAAATTCTCTTATCAGAGCGGTGGCAAGTCTATCTCACATTGCGCACTCCTTTGCGCAATGTCCCAATATCCCATATCCCATACATATCCCAATCTCAGCAAGATTGGGATATGTGTCATTGGCAGGACAAAAGACCCAAAGGAGGTAGACGAAGTCCTAATGAAGGATCTTCAAGTGAGGAGAAATGAATGGCCTATGGCAGTGGTGCCAAAGGCATTCCCTGGTATTTATCAGCTCACAAGAAAGGTGGAAGTCAGAGTCATTCGACAAGAAACACCCAAGATTTTCTCCAAGCCTATTACAGAACTTATAATCCTCCTATCCCCCACAGACTCAAATGTAGTAGTCTAGTACCTAACTAAATGATGTGGTGTCCTTAAAGACACCAGGTGTTATGGCCTCTGTATGCCATCTCCTTCAAACTTATTATTGTAATACTGCCCCCTAGTGTGCAGGGAGAAAACATGCAGCATTAATTTAGACTTAAGTTTCAGTTGTTCTGTAGGAGGAGAGCACATGGCCAGTGTAGCAGGCTACCCTAATTTTTTGGCTCCGTGGTAGTACACTCTTTTCTCCGTTATCGAAGGCTATATCCATACATTTTCTAATATAATTCATCCTTATTGTATAACATAAATACTGTTCATTTTGTACATTTGACGATAGATTTTTTTTCTGTTAGCATTAGCTACATGTGAATAGCCTATGTGGCCTAGATTAAAGGTGCACAGTATTATCTGTAGCCGATACTTTTTGTGAAAATAATTTTTGTTTTGAGACAATGTATATTTTAAGAACCTTTATTCATGAACATTTTGTATGGAATAGTTTTTCAGTTTAGTCAAGTTATGACTCACTAAACACAACTTCTGAGAGTCTTTCTGAGCATATAAGATTGTTAATTAGTTGGATAAACTGCTTTAACTACAAAGAGGGAGGCCAGCATATCTACATAAAATCTGTGTCTTTCGTGTCTTTCATTTTGATTTGATTTGGAAATCCACAAAGTTTCATGGAGTCACCAAGGGATTTTTAGAAACAGCAAAATAGATGGAAACAGAATAAAAAATAAATAATAGTTTTTCTGTAAGTTGTAGAGTGCCCTGTCTTAGGCTAGTTATTTTAATGGCTAAGTCCTGTGCAGCACTTGTTTCATGCACTGTAATGCGTGTCAGAGATGGGTCCCATGAATACGTCAAAATCAGTGAAATGTTTACTGTGTTAATCTTGCATCAAGGAAAAAACGCTCCCACATGTTCTCCTCCAAATGTGAATGTCAACACAAGCACCACTCTGAGGCCTTATCAGCAATTGCTTCCTGACTAAAGCAGGCGGTAAACACGCCAGCATCTGACAGCCGACTGAAAGAGTGTGCGCCTGTACCAGTTTTACAACGTCAGCTCAAGGAAGCTCAGTGGGAAAAACATAGCTAAGAGCAAGGAGCGGGGCCTCATCTTTGGTGCCCAAACTTCCTCACTCTTTCCCATTTTATACAAGCTTTCATTCATCAAACTGTTGATTGTACCTCCTGTTGGCTCTCTTCTGAAAATTGGTTCCTGCCATGTTTCTTAAAACTGCAAATGTACAGGTCTCTTGCTGTCACTTTTTATGGATAGAGGAGGTCATGTTGTGAGCGACCGTAATGCACAACAAGACTGTCAGGCCACATTCATGTTGTTTTAGACAAAAACAGAGATATAAGGTATACGGCTGTCAGGTTGGTGTTGACAAAGCTATCATATCCAGTTCTGGATAATGGAGTCACATAATATTACTAAAGGACCATAAGTGGAATAGAGGTGGTATGGTGTAATGAAAAATACATTCATTATTTGAGATTAATAACTTATCTAACTTTAAGATTATGGCTGACCTCAAATGGACAGAGATGCATCTCCTATCTATCTATCTATCTATCTATACACACACACACACACACACACATCTATATATATATATATATATATATATATATATATATATATAGATAGATAGATAGATAGATAGATAGATATGTGTGTGTGTGTGTGTGTGTACTGTATCCTGTATCCTGTATCTGACGGTATATTCGGTATATTCATAAGGAGATATTCAACCTGCGACAGAGGGCGCTATGACT
>OMLF01017456.1:7180-19044 GCA_900302615.1 Holocentrus rufus | reverse complement strand
TAGAGTGTTTTATATATATATATATATATATATATATATATATATAATATCCAGTATGACAACAGCGTCTAATAAACTACTCAACCCATCAGTCCCAAAGAGGCCCTGCGTCACCACAACTTTCACCATCTCTATATTCATATATACACATACCACAAAAATAGGTTCAGATTATGTTACGGTTATGTCATGCAAACACACACACACACACACACACACACACACACACAGATAGATTTTTTTTCTTTTTAATAGAATCATCAGGAACTCACCATGATGAGTTAAATATCCTGGCACAGCTAGTCAAACTTGTACTGTCATAACTGACTTTAGAGTCACAGATGACTCCTTTCTAAATAGTCATATGGAGTGAGTCACACTGCACAAGGAAATCCAAAGTCCCCAGAGACTCAGACCTGTTTTAAAACGACTCAGGCAGGTCTCATGCTAAAACTCTCCTTGTATAATTCATGGGTACCTCTTTAATGGATACATCATTGTGTAGACTCCCACGTTACTTACTCTTTGCCATGTGAATTATGTAGTACATTTCAGTGTCTGTATGTAAGGGTTGTATAGGTCCTTGACACATCATGATAACTCCCTTTTGCTGTGGCTATCAGGATGTCAGAAACTCGTTGCCTTTCTTTGTGACTATTTCCACAGGAGAAAACACATCACCTTTTCACAAGAAGACAGAAACAACCTCTACCAGGATAATGTGAGCGCATGGTCAGTATTGATAATTTTCAATGCAAATGTAGAGATGTGAACATGAAATCACTAAAACATTTGAGGGGACCGAACCAAAAGTGGTTTGGGACCTCCGAGAGACCTGAATTTGAATGAAGGATTGTTATTCAAATAGCAGGCTGCTGGCCAATGCTTTTGCTTCTCCCATTAGATTTGACAGAATCTGAAATAAAGTAGAATACGGTGTTGTGTACACTAATGAGCCATAGAATTTGAATAGGGTTTGGTCTCCCATCCCTTGGTAGTTCACTAATGCATATTCTCAAAATTAGTCATGAACCCGGCCGACTGCCTGTCAGTTTGATATTAAAATGTGCCCTGTGCACATTCTAATGGACTGCAACCCTCCCCTCCTATTCGTCTGCGTCTACTTCCCCTCTTTCTCATGCTATGCTGTGCCACACCATGTTAAAATTACACTCCACGGGAGGTGCTGGATGTGTCCTTTGAGAGACCACATTCCATTTATTTCCTCCCAGTGATGTTGGACAGGAATGCCGACTGAGGGATTTTGTATGCCGCTGTCTATATATAAAGCAGAATGCACGGCCCGGGGTTGAGTTCCAAGAGCACCAGCTGTTCCTCCTCGGTCAGCTGGGCAGAGTGGCAGAATAACATCAGGTGTCCGGCACTCATCATTTGAAATAGTTTCGCCTTTGCGGCCTGCTCTTCTCATTTGACAAATAAGTGGTTTGAGGTGAGGAATGCTGAGCCACGGAAGAAAACATAGAGTGAGGAATTGCGAAACAACATGATGAGTCATTCCCGGCTAATGTTACAAACAGCATATTAACAGGCGGGATATTGTGCCAGGGTCCCATTCCCCTTGTCCCGGAGGTGCAGGGAGTAATTAGACACTGACATACTAAACTGCTGCTTTCCAAATCTAATCTACAAGTGACTGAAATTTTCAGAATTGTATCACTGCAACTCTACCTCTCACTCTCTCTCTCACTCAAACAGATGCACGCACGCACCCACACACACACACACACACACACACAGTCAATTTACCACTGGCTGCCTCTGTGCTATCTATCACTCAGACTCTGCATGTGTGGTGAGGCGTGACAACACTCATTCCGTCTTTTTTTTCTTCTTTTTTCTTTTTCTTGACGAAACCCCAAGAGATTTATTAAAAATACCCAAATGCATGAATCAGTTTTTTTTCTTCTTCTTCTTTTTTGGCACATGGCGAAAAGCGGATCTAGGTGAAGCGTTTACAACAATTTGTTGCTTGCAGTGATTAGGACCCAGAGGTGTGTGGTGTGTATGTAGGTGCATGTGTGTGTGTGTGCGTGAGTTTGACAGAAAGAGCAAGAGGGAAAAAGGAGATAGACGTAGCTTTGTTGAGTGAGAGAAGATGTGCATATTTAATGTCACAGACAGACAGAAAATCTTTCCCAAGCGTTCATCTGTCTCCTTCCTGCAGTCTGAGACAAGAATGAGTGAAAGAGGCAGAATCACAAAGAAATGAGAGGGAACTTGAGGCATACCTTGTAATGCCAGCTTTCAGTGCTGTGCAAAACCAATGACTACTAAAGCATCTTTCTTATACATCAAGAGCCACATATGCAAACCAGTTATAAATCTCAATGACACATGTAAAGGAGAGAGGCCACAAATTATATTCTACTTGTGTATTTTTCTTTCGTTGAACAGACATAAGCACAGAATCCAGAGAAACACGAAGAAGCATCGCCCCTTTGTTCTGAAATTAGTCAGATCAACCAGAGAACAGACTGCCTTTGTTCATAAAGATGCCAAACTGGCCTAAAAGTTGAAGAGGCTGACATGTAGACAGAAGGTCAAAAGCTTATTTCTGAGACATGATAGGAGGATATTGGGTCGACACACAACATGTTAATTCACTGGTGTCCCACAAACATGGCCTTGAACTAGTTAAACAACCTGCTGCTTAAGGGTTGCTAGGCTGGCCATCTCTGTACTTTGACCCTGTTGTGGAGATGCATGTGAAGGAGGTCTCATGTGTATCTCTTTTAACAGGAAAAAAAAAACCCCTCTGTCCCAATAAACTTACTGACTCATAATGTTCTCAGACATGATTTGTGGTTTTGTCAGTTATTATTACAACAAATATGCATGCCCAGCATTACCGCCATGTATATTAATACAAACTCCATGGATAAGACTACCACATTTATCATGCTAAATTATAATAAAACATTTCCAGTCTGCAGTAAATATATACTTGCATGATAGTTGCAGATTTCCTGATTTAACTGTTCACAAAACTTTGGACCATCCAAGAACTTGAGTGAAACCTGTGGAATCATCCAAAGTTAACACCATGCAGTTTAGCACAGCTACCTCGATACCAAGGAGTGGGGGCGGCAGGCGTGGATTGAAACAAATTAGGTACCAACGGTACAGCCTTATCCACAACATTTTACAAAACAAGAGCAAAGACTAAAAGTGCCACTGGGAGAAGCTGACATCACCAACATGCGCCATGCGAGATTTGTCATGACAGCAAGCCAGCAGTCTTCTGTCCCCTGACATCCCCCCTGATGGTTATGATGGACACCTGTCTCAGCTCATCTCTGTCAGATGAGTTCCTACACTGGAGGGCTGAGCGTGTGTGTGTGCGCATATGTGTGTGTTAACATAGCTATGTGTAAGACAGAGCCCCCCCCTGGGAGTGAGAAGTAAAATGAGGGCCGAACGTGGAACAGCTGCTAAATGGGGAACTGCACAGGAACAAGGAGTACAGCCTTAATGGAGATACAGATTGTTGTGTGCATGACTGTCCTGTCATTTTTAACGACAGCCATGTTAAATTCTAATTTGGAGCTGACTGATGAAATACGGGGCAGGACAAGGGGACAAATGGACAATACACACGCAGCATAGAAAATATTACTTCAACAACTACAGCAATTTATATATCTCTGCAAAAATCAACAAATTTTACATGAAATAATCCTCCATCATCTGCTCTAACATACTTGCATTTGCTAATTAACATACAAAAAATAGCAGTTTAATTAAGATAACAAACCTCTAAGACGCAAACAAACAAATGATGGCATCCGCTGTGGTCTTAGGCAGAATATACAATTGGGAGCAGCCAACTGTTCCTGGATTCACTGCTGAGCCTCTAGGCTGTTGCTTTGCTATAGGTCGTGACACACCAGCTTCTCGGGATTATTATAGGACCTATTATAATACATTCATAGTATCTAGAAATGTGATGTGAATACTTTGATCCTGGATTAAAGGCCACTGGAGAGATGAGATTCACTGAGCTGACGAATGAGGAGCGAGGGATGGGGGGGCGAGGAGGAGAGGAGGGTAGGAGCGGTACAACATCAGAAAGAACGGGAAGACTGGAGTGAGGGAGAGGGGGGTGAGAGTGGGGGTGATGAGTGAATGAATCCAAACTGAATGACAGTAAAAAAAAAAAAAAAAAACACAAGTAGAAGATATACAGCTGCACAATATGTGACAGCCTTTCATAAACTGACGGACGCACAATAACGAAGACAAGTAAAAATTAACATCTGGACTCTTAATTATCTTGATTTCACCTTCTTTACTAACTGTTGCATATGTTATCTTAATGGAAATATTCTGTCACATTAGTTTTTGTGTTTTGTATTCCTGTACTGGCCAGACTATAACTGTGTACTGTGAAGCCAAAGCAAATCTGTTAAATTTGCATAGACAGGAAATAAGAAGTGTGCTGCTCTAGAACCAGCTGGCACTCGTTACTTTTCTTTACTAGGCTTCATTTTCTCAGTCTCACTGTTAAATGTTAATTGTTTTATTTTAGTTGTTTATCTGCATCATTACACATATTATTTTAGGTTTGGTATATTTTCTTGTTTTTAGATGCTTAGGCAACACTGCACATGTGACATTCATACCAGCAAAAGGGAAACTGATTTGAACTGAACTGAACTGAATTCCAATGAGACAGCAAGAGAGAGAGACAGAGAAAGAGAGAGAGCCAGTGTCCAGACTCCAGACAAGCAAAAAGGGAGAGAAGAAGAGAAGCTATGCTGAGTGACTTAAACTAGATCCTTTTTTGTCTGTGGGAAGAGAGACGACAGACACTAGAGCTCAAACCAGGCGGCACCCAGAGAGGTCACACTCTGTCCCTCTTTCCTCCCTGAGGGTGGAGGGATGGAGGGGTGGAGGGTGTCTGTCTCGCAGATTGGTGAGTGAGGAATGGGCAAATCTGAAAGTCTGAAAGACACTCTGTGTGTGTGTGTGTGTATCTTGTGTCTGCTCATATGCAGCTATGCTACAGGTCAGGAATCGTGGGCATGTTTGGCTTTATAAGGATTTGGCTCGAGATGCCAGTGAGGGCTGTCTGGTTGGGTGTGGCTGTCTGCTCCCCCTATATTTCTAGGAAGTTAAACGTCAGTTTAAGGGGTAGGGTGTCACCTCACTGGGGTGTGGCAGATGAGGTCGCTGGCTGGATATGTGGGGATATGCTACAGTGAAATTCCCAGTCCACATAGCAAAGACTTTTATGACTGAATTTGGGGGTGGCCTGGTGGCTCAGTTGCATGAGACACATACCATGTGCAGTACCCATGACATGTGCAGTCAAATCTGGCCTGGGACCTTCGTCATACATCAACCCCCAACAGCCTCTTCCCTTTCCTATCTTTTTCCACTGTCAAATGAAGGCAAAGAAACAACACATTGAAGCTGATAAATAACTTACACCTACTATACCACTGCTAGCAAATTCTACAAAATCTAACCATTATATGGCTGCTGGGAAGTAATGTTCTTTCTTGACTTCATACATCCTTCATCAACTGTTTTCATGTGGTGTTACATCCGTGGGTGGCCAGGTAGCTGCGAGGAGACAAATCGTATCCTCTGGGAATAGATCAGGTCCGTTATGTAGAGCGCTAGGTTTACAAAGGAGAACACTGCCACCACCACCTTACTGTCCCAGGGGCACTTCCCCCGGGGGCATGATGATGGCCGCCAGGGAGACCCATATTTCGTGTCGAAGCAGAACACCGGCCACACCACCGACGCGCTCAGGTACAGCAGGACTGCCATGAGGGTGTACACCACCACGAAGCGTTCAAATGGCATGCAGCGCACGGCTTTGGTCCGACCACACACAGTCAGTAAGACCACCAGTGTGGTCAAGGCGAAGCAGACAGCGTAAACGACGACACAGTAGATGGTGGCGGCATGACGGGAATACTCGCTCCCGTTGGCCAGGGCTCCAAAGATGATGCAGGCCACGAAGACCTGAACTACTTTGAGGAGGCCAGAGACCGTCGCCATGTATCCCACCATGGTCTGGCCCGGTCTGGCTCGGCACAGGACCACCTCTGCGCCGTAGGCCAGGGTAGCTGCGATGGAGCAGACAGTGACGGCGATGCGGAAATCTCGGACATCACAGCCAGCGTAAGGGCACTCAGAGCGGACAAAATACAGTGGGTAGACCACAGAGGCTGTCACATACCTGTAGGTGAAGACAGAGAAACATGGGGATAGAAATGACGTAATAAAACCAAACAGAAAAAGAGATTGTCTATTCAGACTTTGGGTTTTCATGTAGTGTGAAGGGAGGATGGTTAAATGGGCACAGGACCAAAAGCTAACTGCTGTTTGAATGGCACCTCTATGACAGTACAGCCAAATAAGGTGCATATGGTGTAAGCTTACATGAGCGTTGCCAGGGCAGCAAAGGTCACCGTCAGGTTGTCCCAGGATACAGGCAGGCAGCTGTAGAGACGGGTGGCATCTAGGAAGAACACCAGGACGGATACAGCAAAGCAGAGGGCCCATACTGCCATGCAGAACACGCCATATGAACCACTGTAGCCGGCACTGTGAGTCACCATAGCAACCACCGCACAGCCCAGGGCTAACTGGCAGAGGCGGGCAGCACCAAGAGGCGAGCAAACTGCCCTCTTGTTGAGGTACGGACCACCCTGGGAATCCATCGTACACTGGATCAAGAAGTCGATGTTCTACAGGCAGAGCTTATAGACGAAATGTCTTCAGTACCTCAAGAGATAATCCCTGTTTTAGATCCTCAACGACAAATCAAAGAGTCCAACACCAGAGGACAACGTTGAGTCCTGAAAACCAAAATCCTGAGCTCATGTCAGATCTCAAAAGTTTGATCCCAAGTCCAAGTCAGTCCCACAAAATCGAGTTGAGGGGAGTTTCTTGTGGCTCAGGGTTGACCCACATACCATGCAAGTGGAATGCCTAGGATGTTTGTTGTATGTCATCCCAATCCCTCTTGTCTCCCTGTATTGCATCCATCTAATAAAGGCAAAAACTACCCTTCCTAATGAAAGCTAAATTTGAGTCTGGCTCAAAGGATTTTTTTTAGTCACCCACACCAAAGGAAATAACATTTATTTTGGAGTCTCAAAATCAGTTCTTTTATCCTGCCTTGTTAAACTCTGATGAAGTGGTTTCTCTCTTTGCTCTCTCTTCAAATTTTGCCTTTAACCACAACAGATGAAGTCACAACCTTGCTGTATCATGTTCTCAGAAACCATGGCTTCCTCCACAATCAGATTTTCCCTAATGATAAATAAATGCCTCTGCCTCTCCAACATTATGTAAAAGCTTTCGGTGCCCTTGAGGAGTGGGTGGCAGAATATCCGGATGCTCAGGTGTTCTTCGGTGGTATGTCAGCGTGAGCGCATGTGGGTGAGTGGGCATTGGGGGGGTAGGGAGTATCTTTCTGCCGTCGCCCCAGGGTTGCCCTCTCCTCTCTCTGCTGCCTTTGCGGAGTTGCTGGGGACTCTGAGTATTTTCTGATACTCTATTTCTGTGTCGGTGAATCAGAGCATGTCACAAACAAAATACGTCAAAAACACAGCAGTCGCTCCGGGGGAAAATCTCCACACACGGTCTGTAAGCGCTCAAGCTGGCTAACTGGCTAAGCAGGGCCACACACTCACCTCTCAGCTGAGATATCGCACTGAGTCATCATTCAGTTACAAAAATACAGAGCAAATATCCAGTTTCAGTATTAAGCAGCCATCAAACCAGCAAAGAGGGGCTGACATTAACATTCTGGCATTATGTTTAATAAAATCACTTAGTCCCCTGATGAGGAGAACTTGTAGATCCTGTAAGCACAGGTTGTCAACCAACAAGCTGGCAGTTGAGTCACGTCTTCAGAAGAAAAAAACACTGCAGAGGCATGATGAAACCACCAAGTCCTGCATGGATATGATCCGGCCCGGTCTAGCCCATTAAGTCAAATGAATAAATGCTCCAAGGTCAGGGTTTGTCCGCCGTTTATCCAGATAAGTTTGGTGTCACACTGTCACTGCTGAGCCACGTGGCCACACGGGTTGCCGCAACAAGCACCAACACCCCTGCTCAAATGTCCACTCTCCTTTTCTTACTTTGTCTCTGTCACTCACACACAAACACACACTTTCTCACACTCTTTCTCCTACCTTACTGTCCCTCCCTCTCTCGTGAGGAGGGGGTATTGCTGGTCAGTCAGATCAGAAAAGGGGAGTTATTTAGATCCTATAGGGTTGGGCCATCATGGTATGAGGATATGTGCATGTGGCTGGGTGGAGGTCGTGGCATGCAGGCACATTAAAATCCTGCGGGTGGGGGAGTGGTGGGAGGGTGGACTGACCCTGTGAAGTATATAGACACGCAATTCAGAGTTAACATACTGAGTGCACAAATACATACTGCTATATTTTAGTGAGGTTACAATTCCAAAACTAATCAATTTAATCATACTTAAGAAATATTCAAACTCCTGATAATGTAGAAGTGACCAGAAAGTTTATAGGAGTTACACATATATAAGCCATCACATCACATTCCACTACACACATTTCTCTATCCTTTAACACGTTATTGATCTATTTATGTTTTTCAGAATGTGTCTAAAGGATCTGTGCATCGCATGATCCTGTCACCTCCTCATGCTACATGTTCTACAATACATAATGCAGTATACAATTTAACATAATTCCTCCCCCATGAACAAAACCGAGAGAGAACCAACAGCTTGTGCACAAACAGACCTCTTGTCCTGCATCAGCCCTGCCTTGTCACGGAGGTTTAAGAGATTTTGTAAAGGTGATATTGCCATCTACAGCTGAACTTTAGAAACAGCCAGCCTGGTCTCTTGTTGTGCCAGTAGAGAGCTCTGTTGCACAACTCTGAGTGTGTTGTATCCAAAATAAGAACTGAATAACTGATATGACTCTGCAACAGCTTTGACTTACAGAAGATAAGCCATATTCTACTGACAGCACTTTCAGCACTTGTCTTTCTGAGATGTCTCATTTTCTTAGTGGGGATCTGGGAACTAAATAATTATACTGCCAAATACTAAAGACCCTCTCAGTCTTACTTTATTCTCTTGTCTTTTATCAGTCAGTTTACATGGACATAATGTAACACATATGTGTAGAACAGCAACACGTGAAGTATTGTGACTGCCTATATCATTGCCTTATTTCTGATGCCCTCGAATGTACAAAAAAGAGATAAATCTCACTGTAAATTAAATTTATAAAGAAAAGCTTTATCATTTCTTTTCATTCCACTTTAGTCATAATTGCATACTAAAGCTTAGTAAACCACTTACAGAGGGCCGTTTGATGAGACTCATTCTTTAAAATAAAATGTGCAACTTATCGAGAGAGGGGCAAGTGCATCTGGGAATCTTATTGATGACGAAAATATTAGAGTCAACGCTGGTCTTGAATGCTTCTTTGGGGTGTTTTTGTGTGTGCTTTGGCTTCCCAGTAAATTTCCTTGCTTAAAGTGCCATTGTTTAATCTTTATAATCACAAACTTGTCATCAGCGAATATACAGTTTCGAGATCCTTTCCAACTGCGATAAAGTCTACAGGAGTAAATTTAACTGTGAAAATAATCTGACTGGTAGGTCAGGACATGTAACTTTATAATAGCATGTATATGTGCTTCCGTGGTGACATGATACAAAATAAACTATGATGATGTTTACTCACTGTGTGGGCTGTTTCTTTGAAATAGTACTGAGGGTGTCTACCAAGCAAACGGCACGGTGTGTGCACCTGAACAGGCTCGCTGTGATTGGCTGAGTTCATTAAACGGTAACATGATTGGCTGTGACAAAAGCGTTCGCCTCGCGGCAGCTGATTGAGTGAGAAATGTCACAATTCAACCAAGGAACTTCCCAAAAAAGAACTTTGGAGAATGCGGGCATCGATCCCGCTACTTCTCGCATGCTAAGCGAGCGCTCTACCATTTGAGCTAATTCCCCACGCTGTCTGGAAGGGTCACCATGTTGTCCAGGACCGGGACAGCAGCTGGTCGGGAGGATGTCTTCAGTTCTCAGCTCACTCCACATGACAGGTCTGGACTCCAGTTAAGTCAGATACAGCAATGCAGTGGCGGTGCAAAAGGCTTTTGAGTCCCCGATTACTCCAGAAAGAGTATGTGCATGGCAGGTCCACGATAAATTGATTTCAAACAGCCATTCTACATTCTACATACTACATATTACTTAAGAACCCACTAGAAAAGGCTTCCTGTGATTGGTTGAATCCACATTTTCACTTGTGACGCATTTCGTTCTGTTCTGTCTACAGCAGCATGAAGCAATGTGATGTCACAAGATCTGAACGTCTCTCAACGATTGATTGGGAAAGCACTGCTGCTCCTAGAAATCAAACTGTGAAAAACACACTTTGGAGAATGCGGGCATCGATCCCGCTACCTCTCGCATGCTAAGCGAGCGCTCTACCATTTGAGCTAATTCCCCACTGTACACTCAAGGTGTGCACCATAACAGTCTGGACAGAGGCACGGCTATGACTTTCATTCATTTGTATATCATTGCAAATGCTGAGAAAACTCGGCAAAGTAAACATATTCTCTATTTTGGCGTGTGAACATTATGGGAACATTATTAATCTGGATATTCACAAGGATCATCAGGTGAAGGAAATAGTGCAAAAGAATAAGTGAACTTTCTTCGAGCATAAATACAGTAGCAAGCCTGTGAGGACTTCAGGGTTTCATTAAGTGCCACAACATTGAATAAGAATTAAGTTAAAAAAAAACTTCTCTCTAATAAAATAATGGTATGCACCTGAATAACAGTAAGTTTCTACTGACATTCAACCGCTTGGACTGTGTTTCTAAATTAGACTTTCCCCCCTAATGTTGACCCTATAATGTATATTGGCAGAGCTGAAGACGCTCAGTGAAATGGAGACAGATCTCCTGCGCTTGCGCGGCCACTAGAGGGCGCTGCTGCAGAAACGTGTCGGCGCTGCAGTCCAAAGAGACCCTGCGGCCCCATGCGCTAATACCATGGCTTTACACAACCGCCTTTGAACTTCTAACCCTTTCTTTATAATGAGCAAACGAGTAGCTGTGACCGGGCAGTCAGTTCTGAACATGTTGATCTCTCAAAACAGTAATTAACTAATTTTTAACTGGAAACTGCTCAAACCGCAATATCTCATCTTCACTGCCTGACAAAAAAAAAAAAAACCTGGTTTCTGAATTCCATGAAGTGCTGTGAACCCCAACGTGACGAGGCACACGGTGACTTTATAACACCTTGCACCTCTGAGTGAAACTGACAACCCCAAACTCCCCCAAAACACAACCGCACAGCAACCAACAGAATATCCATAAACGGCCCCTGTAAGCGCCCGGTCCCAAAACTAGCGCTTTTATTCTACCATCAAAGACTCTAGAGGCAGTTGGAAGTAATTAATTTGTGAGAGAGAGGCAGAAAGAGAGGGAGAGAGGGAATGTGTAGTGTGTGTATGTGTGTGTGTGTGTGTGTGTGTGTGTGTGTGTGTGTGTGTGACAAGTGGATGGAATGCACTCCTCCCTCATACACCCACAGCAACATACCGGCACAACACACACACACATACACATACACACACCGTCCCGCTCCCCTCTGTGTCCGGCTTCTTTTTGAAGTTCCTCCTGCAGCTGAGAGGACGAGGGGGCAGCTGGGGAGAAGGCTGGAGAGCGTTGTGTGTGTGTGTGTGTGTGTGTAAAAAAATGATAGAAGGTGAAAGTACGAGTACGTGCTGCTTGTTTACTATTAACTGTGGACAGCCAGATAAGCCGGGTCATGTGGCAGTGTCAGT
>OMLF01017454.1:0-25067 GCA_900302615.1 Holocentrus rufus | reverse complement strand
TCCAGAGAAGCAGGATTTCGTTTATGGTTGATTTGACAGTTGAGGTGATGTTATTGGATTTTACAGGGAGTCGAAACAGCACTGAAATACAAATCAGACACATAGTTTCAGGATATGGTACCTTACTTATATTCCCTGAGGAGTTTTGCTGAGAACCCCAAACTAAAGGTGATAAAATGATGTTTTCCTCTATTGTCGAATGATATGAAACTGTAATGATTCACCCTGTAACAGTTTGCAAAAGCTTTAAAGGAATACTTGGGCAAAATACACTTTATCCAACCTATCCAGACTGAGACAAGATACGTTATACCATTTTCACCTCTGAACATCCACTTGTTCGGTTGTAGCATTTCGTGTTAGCTTAGCATAAAGACTTTAAGTCTATGGGAGTCAGCTAGTCTAGCTCTGTCAAAGTGAAAAGTTAAACCTTACAGCAATTAGAAAGCTGTCTTATTTACACAATGTATGGTGTATTTGAAATGCATCTCTTGGAATAAAATAAAAAAAGAGAATAATTTTAGGAGAAGTTATATGTTGTTATATGTTACAACTCTCATTAAAAAAAAATAAAAAATTAAAATTAAAATTCCAAGACCTGCATTTCAAATACAAATGGTACATTGGGTAAATAAGACAACTTTGGAGTTGCTGTAAGGTTTATTTTGTCACTTTGACAGAGCTAGGCTAATGATTCCTGTAGACTTCAAGTCTTTATGCTAAGCTTACATGAAATGCTATCATAGGCATCGAAACAGCGGACATACAGAGGTGAAAATGGTATCAAACATCTTGTCTCAGTCTGGGTAAAAAGGACCAAGAACTGTTGCTGCTCTAAACGTCCGGTGTCTGGTAGGTCTTTCTAGAAAAAAATCAAATCAAATCAGAGGTGCTCTGGTTTACATTTCTGGTTTGTTGGAATGAATAGAGGACGAACTGGGTATTTAGCAGTGATAGACATCATGGCTGATCAGATAACTTCATCAGCAGGAAATCCAAGGAAAAAGACGTCATACCACTGGACCCATTATTTGATTGACAGGTGATCTCTGGGAAGGACAGAGCAGAAACATAACAGCAATGAATGGGAGAAAAAAAATTCAAAATTACTACTTTGACATGGGAATACTAAAATCATTACCTTAGATAGCACTTCCAAATCAAGAGATATTCCAAAGCGCCTCTTCTACAAGGCTGGTTCTGCCTCTCTCGTCAGTTCTTATTTCAAGTGGAAATCCTCAAGATAGTCATTTTTTAAATCTTTGGTGCTAAGCTCTCAATGCTGTGGTGTTTTTGTGCTACACTTCCCAGAGATCACTTGTCAATCAAGCAGAGTGGCTGGATTTTTTTTTTCTCTAAGTAACAGAGCTTGCATACTTTATGAAGTACATTCTTCATCTTTTCAGACCACTGTTACCTACCAATCTCCAAACATAAGAGATATTTCATCCTTATGTATCTCTGACACAAAATTTGAAACAAAAATAGAATAAGTGAACTTCATCGCCTGGGTTCAGTGATAGCTCTACACACCCCGAGTACAGGCATAATGGTCCCCCCATTGAGCTGCAACCCACACTCATTGCAGTGTTCTCCGAGTGGCAGCCAATGAAGATAACCTCCTGACTTAGAGCAGCACAAGTGGGCTTAAAATAAAGATCATATCTTTTAATTAAACTTTCACTTAGTTGAGAAAAAAATGCCAAAGGTCCTCGTTCAGGACCCGTCCTTGGTATTTTATATCTGTAGGAATTTTATGGTTGGCCAAACCTGTAGAATTTACATTGCACTGGCAGATTTAGAGCTGTTGGAGTGTTTCATAGTGTCTCATAACGTTACCAAGGATTTGGTAAGAAGCCCCAGAGTGAGTGAACCTACTTTTATAAGGCATTGTAAACAATTTTTTCTGTGCTATGCTTGACAAGCTGTCATTGCAGACAAGTGCAAGTCCAGCCAAGTATGCCGTGGGTTTTTATATCTCAATCTTCCCCAAACTGTCACATCCATTGTGTCTGATCTGCTGGCTGCGGCTGTGTAATGCTTTTTTTATGGGGCTCATGCTGCAACAACAGATAAACATACTGGAGTCATAGCTGTTTGAGTTGTACTACCTGCATTTATGCTGTTGGTTTAGGCTTCTTTTGATGATTCACAAGTTAATACCCACAGCGAGGATGATGCTCAAACTTTAAAGTGTTGTTAAATAATCTCTGCGAACCACTTCATCATTTGAAGCTCCTCAGTGCAATCCTGTCTGACAGCCAAGAAGACATGCTTTGACAATAATGAAGTGTAAGTATAGCATATCATTTCCTCTGGACCGCTCTACTCTGCAATCTGTGGTTCCAGCAACTGCACAAATCGTATGAAATTGGACATGTAGTCTCTTGGTTTATTATTCATTTGATCACAGCGTACAGTAACAGTCACTTTGAAGCAGTAAGTACAATATTCCCCTACATTTCTAGAAAACAATTCAAATTTGCACAGGAAATAGCTGTCTAAATTTAATGATGTCTGAAATTCATTGCCCATTTGCGGTGCTTTGAATGACAGTGTAAGTTGCATTACAGGACCATGGACAGCTCAGTTATATCTGCCTGATTACATCTCTGCATTTTAAGTAAGGTTTCCTCCAGGCATATAGGGGCTATAAGGTAGTCTTCTGTTTGACTACATTCATCAGGGAAAGTAGGGGTGTTTGTTGCTCATCTCTATTCTTTCTCTGTTGCAGTACATCTGACCCACCAAGATTACTGCCATCCAGCTTGTGTCATTAGATCCATAGTAATAGTGTTTCCCTCCACTACTCACAGGATCCCATTGAGTTTGAAACTTCTAATATCCAGCAGACAGACATGGCTGCGAGTTTCAAGACACGTAGCACTGGAATCACAGTGTGCAATGGAAATAAATTCTGTTGAAACGGATCGCTGTGAGCTCTGATTCACAGTATATCTAATATTTAGTGAACACTGTGCAGTGACTGTGCTTTTTACAAGGTTTATACAGGCTCATGTTTACACCTTATGCATCTCATGATTTTTAAATCAAAGCACCTTGGCACTAATCATAGCAACATAACCCAGAAACAGAAAATGTAAAACGCGAGTGTGATGACAACTCAGCCAAAACATGAAAAATGCCCAGATTTTTCTTCAAGCCCATGCATTACATTTATTTGCTTGGCATCATGCTTCTTGTAAACAACCCGTATTAACAAACATCCTACTGCTGAGGTAAAACATGAAATACAGCAGAGAGAAATTCAATAATTTACAGGCTCTAAAGTCTGGGACTATTATTACTTGGGGACGTCCAATTATTTGTAATAATTGTGATGATCTTCAGTGATTTTAATCTGGTGCAAAAATGCCATGTCTGTAATTTGTAAAGTAAAAATTGCAGTGCACTTACCTTCTGCATTTCGCTGAAGAGCAATGTCTGCTTAGAATACTAATCCTGTGTGACTTTAAGTCTCTGTAATTAGAATTTGTAGAGGAAAGTTTTGAATGCATTTTAGCCGTAACTTAAAGATTTGCTTTGATAAATCAGAGAGTACTGAACTAAGCCTTTATCATCCAGTTGCATCATTAATCACATAAGGTAGCCACATATTACTAGTTCTATGCGATCATAGCTAAAAAGTACCTGCATTGACTGACTATAAGAGCATACCTACTTCTTATACATACATGATCTTCAATACTGGATTGATCACAGGACATTGAAAGAAACTGAGCTCACCTGGCTTGCTAGTTCATTTTTATAATTTTGCACTGTTAAAGGAAAAATCCAAGCTTAAACACTTAAACTTTTTAAAAGGTGCTTCTGATTCATCATCATAATTATTATTATTGTTATTATTAGGTCTTGGTGTCAGTCCCTCAAAATAAAAGAGCAAGTTTTTATGAAAGTTTCCATTTTGTATCAAAGTTCAACAATTATACAGGGTGAAATCCATTGTGTAAGCAGCAGAGTGTGACTCTTATCTCATCATGTGACTCTTCTTTTTTTATGCTATTTTAATGCTGGTGTTATTGCACTCTCTCCACCTAAGTGTTAAAGCCAGGGTGAAACTGGCTTCATACTGGATAATAAATGACTAATGGATTTACATTCTCCGACCTTCAATACCTTGTAAAGCAAACATGTAAAACCAGATTGATGAATATGACTACAAGAAAAGGAGGACAATTTTACAGCAACTGGTTTCAGTATTTTAGAAAATATATCCACAGAATAGCAAAAAACTGACCATACTCTGGTCACATTTAACCCACAGATCAATATAGTTCACACCCTTTCTTTGAGATGTTGCAAATTATTTTCTTTGGGACACAGAAAACCGCTCTAGAGATCCCCACAAAATAAATCCTGAAATGCACTGAACATTGCAGACAGACTGAGTCAAAGTTCCTGGCCTAGGCCTTCACATTTGCAGAAATGTGGGTCAAACACTACCTCATTGAATGTGTTTTCATTTTGTTATTTTAAAAACAACAACAAAAAACTGAGTGAAACAACCCTTGTCAGTACAACAGCGATTAAGACAAGAAAAGCTAGTCAAATCATTTGGTTTCAAATATAGTGGGCAAAAAAATGGAAGTATTATTTAATTATATGATGTAAGGGGAACATACAAGCTGAAAAGAATCGGGCCTAGAACTGAACCTTGAGGAATGCCATACTGAAACTGAGCTGTAGAGGATGAGGAGGGACCAATAGAAACAGAAAAGATCTGTCTTGAAGATAAGTGCCAAGTGCTTCCCACTATTGTGAGGTTTAACCTGCAGCTTTCCCCACATGAAAAGGCAGCTTGCTTCTGAAGATTGGACTGGAATTCACTCAATGACCAAGATTCAGCTTTCTTTCTTTTCCTTCTTTTATTTTGAAAGTCATCAAAGGCCAATAACAGGTGAAAAACCCTTAAAATACAAACACAAATAGAAGTTCAGGAAAATGTACCCCAAGAAACCATAATCAATCAACATAACCCAAAATCAAATACTTGTTTAAACTACTAGAAATTAAGCCTGAAAATAAGTAGAAAATACCCATATTTAAAGCACCCAAAATAAATTAAATACATTTTAAAGCACTATTCAGTGATGAATTTAACCTTAAACTTTAGCACTTTTTAACTCCTGTAAATACACAAAAATCACATTCATCAAATTTACTTTTAGCTTGAACCTCTTTTAAATACACATTTTTAAATGCACTTAACTTGCATTTTAACCACATGACTCTTTAAATACATTACATTTATTTTAACCTGAATTTGATCAGTCCACAGGCACACGTGACTTAAAGAGCATGACTGAAAGCTCGCCGGCTCCTTCTTCCTCCTTTGAAACCAAGCTTTAATACTGCAGTCCCCTTTTTCTGAGTCCAGATTCTCCAACCATTCTATCACACACTGCTACTCCTCATTGTCCTGTGAGTGAATGCCTCCAAACCCCCTGATTACCAGCTGGCCTCCACCTGGTGCACTCAAACTTCTGCCTTCAGGCTGGGAGACACACCCAGACCTGATGCACTCAGGCTGAGAGGGTGTGGCCTTGCAGCTCAGTTCAGCAATAAGATCTAACCTGATGATGACCACCTAATTGGACATCTTTACTTATGGGGGGGTCTTTAAAGTAATACCAAGAGGAGCTTTGCTAGTAATAAGGTAGCAATGGACTAAAGAGACTGAGTCCTATGAAATACTGCTAGACCATAGCCAAGGCCTAAAGGCGGAGGTAGATGTAAATGTGTAAACCCTGAAGGTGTTGTTTCAATCAGTGGGGTGTAATCTTTAGGGTTCATCCAGGTCTCAGTAGCCATAAAAGAGTTTTCCTCAATGAAATCATGACAGATAACAGAATTATTTGAAAGGGACCTTAGGCTGAGGAGACAAAATTGACAAGGACTGGCAAGAGTTGGAAATAGCCATTGGGACACAAAAGGACATAAATCACATTATTAGTAGGTGAAATACTGATATTCAAACAAAGCATATGTAAAGGGCCTGTTATTTACTATAATTGGAATGTAACTTCACAGGAGACAAGTAGAGACAGGTAGTGTGGGAAACAGTATTTGGCCATGGCAGCACAGAAGAAGAGCTGATTAATCATCTGGGTGACTAATTGACCATCCTTCTTGTCCTGGCCAATAAGGACAATCGCTGGCCATTAGCTGGATTATTTAGTCCATGTAAATACAGTCAGTGTATCCAAGGGTGGAATTTTCCTTAAAGTGAAGTAGAGGGCTGCTGCACTGCCATTTCACTGGCACATTACTGTAATGTAGCTACTGCACTCTTAAGTGTCCCATCCCAGAGGGCACCTCTCTTTACCTCACACTTAATTCCAAGTACTGGTCAACTTCGAAAATCACTATCTCCTCTGGTTGATGATAAACTCTGCCGACAAGCATGACCACAATTAAGAGGGTGTTGTATCCTCACAGATAGTGCCAAATAAGCAGATATCGAAAAGAGTCGCACAAGTAGGTGCATTTTCAATCCTGGGTATTTTTTGTAACTGTACTCATTGGTATTCCTGCCTTGCTCACTGCTTGTGTCTTGTGGGAGGCCTGAAATTAGATTGCCCTCTCTTCCAGAGTGGGCATATTGCAGAGTTACCAAGAAGCCATTCCACACGCAGCATACTGTAAGTCGCTGAAAATCAGGGGTGTTCTGAAGATTCAATTTTAGACTTAGGCCCGAAAATGCCATAAAAGCCTTGTGATCCACAAGTGATGTGGGAGTGGTAGCAGCTGCTCAGGAAACTATCTTGGCTTCTCTTGGTGAGAAGCGATGTCAACTTTATCTTCCCTTGTTATTTAGACTGGTAAACTCACAGCTGAAACGTGGCTCCATGGCTTATCAGCATCTGGTTCAAGTTCTGGATAAAAATGAGGCACAGGAAGCAACAACTTTGGTTAAGACGCATGGCAGTTTGCCAAGTCTATATAACCAGAGCAAGTGCTTGGTTTGCACTAATGACACAATACAACTAAAATGGTGAGTGGATCATTTCTCCTTGGCCCAGAGTAACACCCTTCCTGTTCATAGACCTCTGTAGTACCCATCTGTTCTTCTTAAAGTATAATCAAGTGCTTAAGTAAAGTTAATGAATATGTTTGAAGATTAAAGTGTAGTTGAGGCAGGCGGAGTGTAAGTCTCAATACAGTGCTTCAGGTAGCCTCTGAAAATCATATACTGTATTCAAGCCAGACAAAATGTCTCTTAGATTTAGTTGTCTCAGCATCTAAAGAATATGCTTATTGAGTAAACATTGATTCTGAAATTGAATTTGAATGCAAGGTGCACAAGTGTGTGGAAATAGGAAAAACAAGCATCAGAGAGAGAGTGACAGTGTGTGTGTGTGTGTGTGTGTGTGTGTGTGTGAGAGAGAGAGAGAGAGAGCGAAGCTGTATTGGTAGATTTGTGTGTCTGTATGAGGGGCCACAGTAGCATTGCACCCAGCTGGCAGACAGACTATGCTTCTTTAGCTCGCGGCCAAGATTGATCTTTGTCAGAGCTGAAGAAATTCTCATTGTTTCCAAGAGAGGCAGTCCATTTATTTGAAGCCTTGCACATACTCCAGACCACAGAGGGCAGATTTAAAAGGCAACCTATAAACCCGCACAAGATTGAAATGTGTGTGTGCATGAGCGTCTGTGTGTGTGAAGGATCATGTGGTCAAATGGAGAGGAAATCAGCCGGTGTGCCTTTGCATTGGAGGGCTTAACTTTTCCAAGGCAGCTGAAATGCAGAAGCAAATTCTAAATCAGAAGTGATAGATCGAGGTTTGGTGTGGAGATGAACGGAAAGTGACCTGTGAACTCAAGTCCACGAGGTATGTTACATCCAGACCTCAGGTGGGGCATTCGGACTTAAAGTGGAAAAAAAAAATCAATTTTCGCAAAAATGAGATTTTGTCATTTTTTATTTGTAAACACAAAGTCTTAGGGACCATAAGAGGATAAAGACTGTAGACTAGTGTTTACAAATAGTCTACATTACCTTTGATCATTTTTACATATTTACTATATCTAGGTATTTTAATGTTTCCTCATTTTTTTCCCCGAGTTTGAATTTAAAATCATTTCAGTATTACAGCTACATTGAATTTAGCTGCTGTCTCCATGAATAATTGTGCTGCAAAATATATATAGATTAGAGTATATTATATTAGATGTCTTTATTAACTCATTTGCCACCAAATCAAGTCATACAGATAACAAACAATACAGACATTGCATATACACATAAACATACAGATATTGAGTACACAACAAATAAATAACATCATAAAAAGCCATTTGAAACATGATTAACAGCTAGAAGGTGCTATGAATCTAAACTACATCTAAAAATGTAGTGTGGTTTCGTTGTGGTAATAAGTTAGACGACAGTATGAAGGGATTATTTTGTGGTAGACACATCTGTTTCGGTCACACTTAAGTACAATAACAGTGATAAAATAGAAAGAAAGAAAAAAAGAATAAGAAAAAATATCAAGACAGTCTATTCACTATGTGTGCAATGGATTACTTTAGTCAGGCATTTCAAGTCTGTGAAAGAAATTTTTTCATATCAGATGGAAATGAATGGCAGCAAATGGAAATGGATGTCTACCATCTGGAGCTGGAATTGACACAAACTTTACCAAAAAAAAAAAAAAAAAAAAAAAAAAATGTGGTGTTGTCCTTTAAAGAGCTTCAGTTTCACACTTTGAACTACCACTGCATTTTACCTTTGTAAGCCAGACGAGATTTTTTTTAGAACAAGCATAAAAGATTTCATAAACTGGGTGGAGACTGGAATCACAGCTGTGTTCTATCAATCAGTGAGAGCAGCATAATGGACATTTATTTACAGGAAAATGTACAGATTATTACATTAAACTAAGATAGTGATGTTTTTCACATTATGAAATGCATTGAGGTTTTATTTAGGTAACCCTTTATATGAAATTGTGTTCATAAAAGTGACATGGTCATAACACTAAAACTGTCTCAACCAAGTGTATATTCATGTTGATGGCAGCTATCATGTCACAGTCACAATCATGTTATCATATGTCAGTCTAACATAACTTCAAATAAAATGTTGCTGATTTGTATGACATTTTCACTGGTTAAGCTGATGCGTGGTTGTGAAAATAAAACAATAATGCACTGTTGTGTCTTTACTTTCATTACAGTCTCATTAAAGCAATTCCATCCTGGTTAGAAAGAGCCTGTCAGTGTGTTGGAAGCTGTGGGTCAGCATTCAAGCCGGAACTGCTCTACTGGCAATAAGCTAGCAGCAACTGCTGCGACAAAAGACTGTCAGCCTCTTTGTGTGTGTGTGTGTGTGTGTGTGTGTGTGTGTGTGGTCAGTGGGTTATCAGTGATGCCAGTGGCCCAGAACAGGCGTTCTTAGGCAGTGCGAAGTGTTTATTTGAAACTCTTAACACCTTCCACTTCCACTGAATGTTTTCAAACTAAATTTCTTCTGTAGATCATTTACAAATTTGTTAGGAGATCGTGGTTTAATTGCTGAAATTTTATTTATTTATTTTTTTCCCTTCCTCCCTGACTGGTAAAATAAGTTAAATATTGCCAAGGTGATCGGGAGACTGTAAACGTGAATCCAACAAATTTACTTACCTAATATCAGTGAGTAGGGAGATTAACTGCAATCTGAGGTGAAATATTATATGCCTTATATAAAGAAATAAAATGATTTTTTAACCTGATTTCCATCTACACTGTGCAGATGGAAAAGCAGGAGGCTGGCAGGTACTATACTGTTCTGGAACATGCAGAACGCCTCCAGTTTGCCAGATTTACATGGGCTCAAGTACAAGCAGGGGCGGAAAAAGAAGTAAAAACCTCCTCAACAGTACTAGTACTGTTCCACTGCTGAAATTTTACTAAAGTAGAAGCAGAGTTATCGGTCTCAAAATCTACTGAAGTACAAGCAAAAAACACTAAATAAGGGCCACATTAGAAAAATTATGAGAAAAATTGTGCGCTACATTATACACTATGCTTTTAAACATAAACTCATGATGTTTATACCCATATATACTGATATGCAGGGATTGAAATTAACTCCCACCAAAATTAACCCAGGAAGGTAATGCTGTGAAATTACCAACTTAGCAGGTGACCTTGTTGAATCAAGTTCAATATAGGCTATAAATATCACTGCATGTGTTTGAGGCACACACACACACACACACATACAACACAAAGCAGCCTAAGAGGCCTGTTTTAGTCTAATTCTGCACAGACATTACAATATTAAAAACCTGTCAGTAAATTTGGGAGTGATAACTTGTAGAAAACCCATGTCCAACAACAGGCCAAAGGTTGCTAACTTAAAAATGCAGTAGTCATAGCCTATTGACTGGTGATATAAAAAGTGAATTTCAAACCCTGTTCATATGATATATATACCTGCAATTAAGTCATGTTACTGTGCTGAAATTTCTTTCACAAGTTGTCCAATTAGGCAGCTAGGTTAGTGAACTAGCAAGAAGTGTTTTCAGCAATGAAAATACTTTAATTCCTCGTGACTTCTAGGACTATCTTCTTGCTGTCAGGGACGGTATTGTCTGCTTAATCTGATTTCATATTCATCAAACATTTTTGCTTTTAAGAATATGGGGATTTGGGGATTAAGGGATTGGTGGGGTGAGTATTTCCTTTCAGGAGTTAGAAAGCTGAACAATGGTTTGTACAAAAAAAAGGTCTTGAAAAAGTTAAAGAGTGCATATTTTGAAGGCTGAGAATTTTCAGTGCAGTTAATTGATAACATTACCTTGGCCTTCTGGTGTTAAACCTATTTTTTTTGACTGTGGGTCTACAGAGCAGCCGGATTTGGTGCTAAGTATAATTTCATATCAGTTTTATCAAAGACAGCCTACATAGGGAGATATTCCACCTAGACGAAGATGTGAGGCCACTTCTAGGGAATGACATAGAGCACTAAAACTGGGCCTAAACAGAGTCAAATGAACAGCGGTCAACAGGACCTTTCCATCGAATCATCTCTATCATCTCTCTCTCTTTTTTTTTTTTTTTTACTGTGGTGAAAATTACCAGATGGTTGTTAAGAAGAAGACGTTACACATTCCTATATGCTTAAATGAATGAAATATGGAACCTTTTAAAATGCTTTTTTCCCTCTGGTTATGTAACCAGTCAACTTTACATCATGAAAGTGCCAATTTTACAACCATTGATTTCACATCAGCTTATAAATATGTCTTCATAAGAAATATTTGGGCTGGGTAACAATGTAACAACATATATATATAATAGTCCAGTTACTGTAAATATTTGGCATCAAATGTAGTGATCATTTTATAGCATTTAGCCGATTCATGCCAGCTACTAGGGGTATAACGATCCATCGATATGGATTGATATATCGTTTCAGTGATCACCGATGCAATATATCCATGCAAGGTGAAAACATCAAACCATTTCATATTTTTTTTGCGACAGCTTTATTTTGAAATTTGCATTTCCATCCATTTCTGACCTCCTTCCTAGACTTTCAAACAGTGCTAGCGCCGGGTACAGCCGGGCGGC
Organism: Holocentrus rufus; assembly: GCA_900302615.1. Taxonomy (NCBI): domain Eukaryota; kingdom Metazoa; phylum Chordata; class Actinopteri; order Holocentriformes; family Holocentridae; genus Holocentrus; species Holocentrus rufus. The sequence continues at coordinate 13,481 of OMLF01017454.1, read as the reverse complement.
CCCTGCAAATAACAGAAGGGCCCCACCTCCCTCTGTCAGCGGGTGTCAGTGTTTACAAGATGAAGTGGAACTATCCTTCTGTTCATGGAAAGAGAAAAAAGAGACATAATAAGAGTGAACTGCGGGAACTCCAGTCAGGTAGCCTAAACTTGTGTTCTCTCTTCTCCAAGCTTAATGTCAGTAAATAACAGCAACGTTAAGTTAATGTTTGGTCTTGCTAACCTAACTAGCTGGGCAGTGCATCTCAGTCTGTGTCTTGTTTGCTCTGGGACTTTGTGCCTGACAAAGGTTGAAGTGAAGTATAACTATTATGTTTGATAAACGCCAACGGACAAGGTGTTTATAAACTGCAGCTCAGAAAAGATAACCGCATTGCGCATGAACATGCCTTCACATGCCCATGCACCAAGTGAAACTAGCGCTGTCCTCCAGCAGCCTCGGTGAGACTAGTCCAGAAAACATATGGGCGTGATGGTGCTCCTCATAAGTACACATCATTATAAAACAACATAATGGTTATCTAGTCTCTCAGTCAAGGCTTCTATACAACTCTGGATGAATGCAAGATGGAAAGCAACTGATTTACAAGACATGTAGCTGCAGCCATAGCCAATAGGCTTACTCAATAAATATCGTTTGTTTATACCTCATTCTGTTGTGTTGGACCAACAGATGGAGCAAACTGTGTTAAAGGAGGGAGGATTGTAGTGGGAGCACTGGTGTGGCAATGGAAAATGCTTTACATGGCTCACAGGTCAGGTAGGACCAGGAGGTCAGGACCAGCTCTGAGCAGCAGGCAGATAATGGCAAGCAGTCGAGAAAAAGACAATGAGAATATTAACTCTCCTCACTGGAATAAATCGGCATATCGTCTCATATCGATCACAAGCCCTGAATATAATCGAATCGAAATCATATTGTGGCAGACTTTGTGATATTGGCCGCTATCGTATCGTTGTCCAGAGAATCGATATAATATCGTATCGTGATGAAACTGGATATTTACACCCCTACCAGCTACCCGATCTGTTCTGCACTCAAGTGGTCCACCATGTTGGACAGCTAACTACAGCATCTTAACTTGGACACACTTGGTACTGCATGTTTCATACACTGCCCGATCTATTCCACACATGCATGGCCAAAATATAAGTTTAGAAATCAGCTATATTGATAACTTAGCCACAGTAACGTTAGTTGAGCTGGTGAGCTACATTGTAGGATATGTTAAAGATTTTAAACATAAGCTTATGATGTTTATACCCATATAGTATACTCATTTGCAGATTCTGAAATGCAATGGGCTAACTTACTGATGTTAGTTTATTACAGTAGCTCTAGAGCCAGAGGGCTGCTCTGGGGTCTTTATTTAGCTCAACTGTAGAGGATACCAGGCCTTTATTGGAGGCAGGGTTTTATTTGAGAGAGGCATTTATTTTTAATTCTCTCTGTTTGATAAGTATATTTGCTCATCTTTTAGCATGAATCGTCCTTGATTTCTGATCAGCGTCCACTTTTTGGACTAATGGGGAGAGGGGGGAAAGGCTGGAACTCAGTGAGCTAATTTTACCCCCGCTCCCGGTCATTTTATTTACTCCCCTCTCCTGTTTTTTTATTTATCCGCAGTCATTGATTGCAGCTCATTCCAAATTTATTGCACTCAGAACAGAACATACATACACTGCCCAGCCACATACCAGGTTTTGACTTCGTCTTGTTTTTTGTTTTTTTTTGGTCTTTGTTTTGACTCGTTTTGGGGGGCATCCTGTGCAGGTCAGCTGCAGAGGATCATCTATTAAACAGTTAAAGCTGTGCTGCCTCGATCCCTCTGGCTGTACTTGGATAATGTACTGTCACACTGTGTATTGCTCTAGTAAAGAGTCAGACTACACCTCAAGCAAGTGAAGGGAATAAAAGCCACATGTCCTTCGCTCTTTTAAGCGTGCACAAAGAAAAACGAGATCTTTATAAGAGTGAGGCTTTTCACGTGGGGCGGGGCTGACCACGCGACTCACCTTGACAACTGTGCCGGAATCAAAAGCTGCCGTGCTGCACTGACATTTCAGTGACAATAACCACACCGACTCTCGGTGCTTGAGCAAGTAAAGAAATGATTTCACTGTCAAACTTCTTTCCAGCAATTTCATCGAGGCAGAAAATGGGATAGGGATACTTTAAAATGATGTGACGGTTTATTACAGCGAGAATGATGTGTCCCTTGCACACTAGCTGGGAGATGCCTCAACAAGACCCTGAAATCTGTGATGGCATGACTAATCACATTTAATTAGAATGCATCACAACAACAAATATGTAATCTGACTGTTTCAAATGTGAATGTTTTCACACGGGGAGAAATAGGGGGTTGTTGCACAGTAGCCTATCTAAATTATGTTGCAAAAGAGCTGTCTCCTGACGCTGCAAAACAGGAATTTCAATCAAAAGTTATTTTGCGCCTGTAAAGAATTGATTATTCTTTTATTTCACTGTTTTTTTGCTGTTTATTATTTATTTATTTATTCATTTATTTATTTAATTATGTATTTATGTATTTATTTATTTATTTTCTGTAAAGATGATATGGTGCCTCAGCTAAGAAACGCATTAATGTGGGATGCAAAAGCAACAGACACAACGTAACTTTAGAATTTATTTCAACACTTTTTAAGTGTCTGGAAGTTTCCACTCCCCAGTGCTTTTAACACTTTTTAGAGTGTTGGCATTTTTACACTGTAGTAGAGTAAATATCAGCTCTTTGTATAGCTGAAATTTAACACTACCTAACACTAACCAGTGTTTCTCATAGTGTGATTTGCATACTACAAAGGAGTTTCCTCGTTAACTCTATAAAGTGTAAATATGCTACTTTACAAGTGAAATATTTTATTATAAAATTTTTAAAAATCTGAAATATAATAATGACATACATTTTTTTCAAGTACACAACACAAACATTTACTAACCCCTAAGTAACTTTTTATAATTTAACAATAAGGTGCTATGTATGCTCTGTGACTATTCTCAGAGTACTGCTTGTCATATGGTCTGAAATGAGTCAGTTCATCCACACAGAAAATGATAGAAAGCTCATCCATTTGGTCTTCTACAGTATGCATTAATGTGGTCATCATATGGGGTGTTAACTGCACAGTAGGAGCTTCTGAGCCAAATAAGCTCTGCAGTAGGCTACATCAGTCATTTGACAACAAAACAAATGGCTAACATCATTAATCACCGCCTTTGTTCCCCATCAGGATCATCACATCATCCAATTCATTTTTACATGATATGAGAAGGAATAATGAATGTAGCGCCAAACGTCTCATGAAATTAGACAGAGCGCTACAAGTGAGATTGATTCTGAGCTTACAAAACCAAAATGGATGATTAATAGAAGTCCAAACTTGTAAAGAAAGTGGGACATGGCTCAAGAATAAAAAAAACAAAACAAACCTGAATATCACTTTGAGCCAAAGGTGTAACAGCCATTGTAATCCTCATACTAGAGGCCAGCAAGCTACATAATGACAGTGTCAATAGAATTTCATTAAGATGAATCTGCTTAATTCTGTTTCATAAGCTGGATTTGACCAAAAGGGGACGGCAACCTCAACCTTTTGGCAGTTTTTATTTGATAATTTATCATCTTGTAATGAGGTGCCCTTTGTCTGCTGAACTAAACGGGAACACTTTAATTATATGAGTTGCTGGGAAAGGCCATGCAAAAGTGTTGTATTCACTCATTGAGAAATAATAAGACTAATCTTTTCGTTTTTATCGTGGGACACGATGACACATTTATCTGAATGAAAACTACATTAAAGGTGGCCTATTTTACTCCTGAGCTCTTTTGAACTTTTTAAAGTCTTAGTAAAAAAAGAAAGCATCAAAGTCATGTCTAAATGTTACTGACAGTGAAGCGAGGGAACTTCTTGGAGCATATGTTTCTGCATGTTTTGTCAGGGGACACTGGAAAGGCAGCCATTTTGGCAGAGGGCTTGATAATGCTAATGAATTTGGCCCAGTTCCTCTGGTCAGATTCCAGGAGGATAGAAGTGTACCTGCCGAAGCCTGAGGCTAAACTCTACACTTGTGGCAAAGTGTCCCCATCTGTCAGACCTGCTGCTCTCTCTCTCATTTATCTCAGACATTTTATGTGTCAGTATTTAAGGCTATACAGTATGGAGATAGGAATAAGAACATAGCCATCCTGATCCACTTTCTAAGTAAAATATGAAAATGATTTGCCTAGATGACAAAGGTCCTGGTTTTCCCATTTTAAGATTGTATCTTCTGCATTTAAGCTCAATAGAAGTAATGTTCATTGTTTGTCATTAGAGACACAATGGAGATGTCTTTGAATGTGCTCAAGAGACCTTTTTGATGTTATTTTGATAATCTGCTGAAAATGGATTTCACTCTAAGTATTTTTAATGTTTATAAAAAAAGACCATTTTCATGTTAGCTTGGTTTGCTAAGTTATAGCTGTTAAGCCAGTATTATTGCTCGTGTTTTGGTCAGTAGTGTTAACACTGGGTTCAGTCTCTTTTCAGCTAACTGACATAGCTTGCTGAATTGCTATCTTTGTCTTAACATTCTTGTTTATTGAGCAATTGCATGAGCAGGCAAATGTCACATAATAAAATAAAGGTATAAAAGGTGGTAGACTATAGCTATCCTGTAGATACTATACATATGCATTAGCTCATATTAAGGATTGCTGTCCAAAATAAAGTTACAGTCCAGGCATCTACACTGTAGACCCTGCAAATACGTAGTGGGTGTCACTTCTTACCACCATGGTTGGAGGTAAGAAGTGACACTGCGGAAAAAGAAGAAAAAATTCAAGAGAGATGAGCATAGGTGCAGGACCGAAGCAACAATATGTCAAAATGATAATAAAGTCTGCAGACTATGTGGACTGCTTCCAAGAAGTGGATTTACTTGAAATGTCACAGCATTTGGTGATGATAAAGCCACTTTTTGGGAGCAATCCACATAGTGTGCGGACATAGTTTTGAAAAAGTGACACTGCCCAATTCTACCCTGATGCATAATAATATATGAAATAAAACATTGTGGCTTCTGTTATGCAACTCTTAAAAGTATTTAAATTATCATTGTTTTTAGGTTCGAAGAGATCAGGGTGTTTTGGGGTATTACCCAATCAAATTCAAGAGCAGTAGCCATATAATAGCATTTTTGTGGGGGCCTCCAGAACAGCCTAGCAGGATGTTGACCTCAAGCCCTCAAATATTTAATTGAAAGTTATGCCCCTGATAGACGGCCTAATTATCGATGTGTCCCAAGGACATCATTGGCTCCAGTACTCCACTATATCACTGACGTATACACAATGTTGAGTGATAGTAGGCCACTGGCATTATCTCAAAAGTGAGAAAATGCATATTTGTATATGCCCGAAAGCTCAAGGGTAAGTAATTTTAAATGAGCCAAAATGTGCTCCTGAATACAAGCTGGAAATGCAAAATTATTCTGGGTCAATCAATGCAAACCGAGCTGCAAATTCAAGACATTTCTGCCAAAAGATATTTCATACAACTGAAAATGCAGGTTTGGGCTCATATTTAAACAAAGGGTGTGTTAATGAACAGCGATGGGGTTAACAAGTTACATAATGAGTCATGTAATAGCATTACTTATCAGAGCAACAGACTAGTGCTACCTCTTTAAAATTGAGTAATACAGTTAGTATTGTCAGAAACACGTTAATTGCAGTGGTTGGCAGACAAGTGTTTTGAAAAGTTTCTGTTAATGAGATACAACTGACACTTCAGTGCTGGTGACTGTGAGGATTGGAAAGTGGCAAAGTTATTCATCCTTAACATCAGCTACAGTGAGCTTCTTTTCTGTTAATTATTTTTTAGCATCGCAGCCTGTTCATTAAGTTGTTGAAGCACTGATAGCGAGATGTTTTGGCTGAAGCGAGGGTCAGTGTTCACTTTCATTATTGTTATAGTTTTAATAAGCTCAAAATAATTTAACCTTATTTGTATTTCTTTGTTTTTATTTTTCTGTTTTTCAGGAGTTTCCACTGTAAACCTGTAGGCACCAGATAATCCAAGTCCTGGTGATGATATTTATTTATTTATATTTATTTATTTATTTATGTATTCATTTGTTCATTTGTTTGTTTATTTTGGATAGTATTTGCTGTTATTTTTAAATAATTATATGACATTTCATCACTTAAAGTCACTTAGAGTTAATAGACATTACTTGTCTAGCATCAGCACAAGATTGGGAGCTGAAAGTTGATCTGGGGAAGCAACTGGAGTTCCCTGGATTGGTGGCCATGACAACTCTGAGGCCAGACATGGTGCTGATCTCTGAAGCCTCCAAGCAGATCGTTCTCCTAGAACTCACCGTTCCCTGGGAAGACCGCTTTGAGGAATGCAACAACGGGTGGCAAGTGAGGTGCGAGCCCAGTGCGGTTGGATGCAGAGGGTTGCTGGGGATGCTGGGTATCACGGGGGCCAGCAAGCGAAGGGCCATTAAGTTGGCCACCAAAGCAGCAGACGTTGCGTCAAGGTGGCTGTGGATCAGGAGAGGAGAGCCGTGGGTGGGATAGTGCTACCTGGACACAAGTCAGGGCTTGATCAACCCCGGCTGGGTCTCCTGGGTGAGGGCGTCTGACTGTTGAAAGACCTGAAACACCCAGTGACCCCAGGAAACATCACTGATGATGTGTCCAGGTGTTATGTATGATGTATGATGTATGATGTAAGTCTTGTATCTATAATTTGATATGATGAACACGATCTGTATGTGTGACCCCGTGTGATCATTCCTAAACCCGCCATTTACCTAAAATTGGCTTTTCAGTGATATTCTGGACATTTTGGGTTCTATGCCATTATCTGTGGGTGTGTGAGTTGGTTGTGGTTACCAAGGTAAAGAACCACAGAGTACAAAGTCAGTGACAACAAGAATGTGGTGAAGCTCAACAAGCTACGTTTGCTACCTGCTTCTTCAACACTTGTGGAGGCTTTATGGAAGCTGGTAACCTCAGCCTCAGCCTGCACGGTGTTTCCAGGGAAATTCCGACAACTATATAAAACAGTTATTGGTTAAATACATTACATTTCTGGCCCCATTTATTTGTTCAGTATTTTTGTGGATAACTGGTCAAGGGTAGATGCTGTGACATCATTCCGAGATATTTCCAGTACAGCTACAATGGAGTTTGATAACAGAAAATGCTCCTGTGATCTAAAACATCAAAGGTAAATGTCACATTTTGGTGTCAGTCCCTCAGAGAGAGCAAGGGTTTCTTTCTAGACAAACTATTTTGAACTAATATTCAGCATTCATACAGGGGGAAAAAAATCTATGGTTGAAGAGGCAGAGACACCAATTTCCCCAAGAGCAGCCTTAAGACCAGACCAGAATGCAATGCAGTGATAAGACGTGTTCTGTTCCAAGTTAGAGGCCGTGGTCATTCCGGGAAATGTAGAGAATCACTAACTGAAGTCGAAGTGGACGTGGCAGGCAGGGGGATAAGTGTGTACACCAAAAAAGTAAATCACAACACCACAAAATAACTCTTCCATTACACTGAGCATCACAGACACAGATGATATGTAACAGGAGTATCCAAGGATGGAGTTTTCCTTTAAGGATTCATATTATTACCATAACCAAGGGCTGCAACGTTGCATTAAATCACTGAATAATTCTATCCAAAAGCTAGAAAGCTGAAGATTGAGAATAATTTTGTGGATGAGTTGATGTGAGTTTTTATTCTCTGTCAGTGTTATCAGTTCTGAACCAGCAAATGATACACAAGAGTAGAGGCTGTGGCAGGACTTGAGCTGTATTTAGCAGAAGAGATTTATTGACCCTGTAGCATCTATCAGCAGGACAGAAACATTTAATGACATTTTTAAAGTTAAAAAAAATAGAAAAAAATAAAAAGTTCCTAAGCTGTTTGTGTTTTGGTATCACAAACTGAAGGAGGACATGCTGGTTTTACAAAGACAGATCTCAGGATATGCCTGAAAAGCACTGTAAAATCAATACTGTAGTGAATCACCATGAGCCCCTTTTACCACTATCCAGATTTCGATGACAATGCAAATGGCAACAATAGACGGCGCAGCACTTTTGGGAATCTACAGCCCCTATGAGACAAATAAAAGGACCGATACAGCAATTGTCGTACTTGACTTGACAGAACAACACTAGGGTGGACCCCTTGGGCAGTTAGGGCTGTAATTTTACTCTAACTATCTGAGCATGTCCCTGGGAACACTTGGCACCGACTACAGAGCACAGAGAGAGAGAGGCTTTCTCCAGACATAATTTTCTGAGGCATCCACAAGCTCACTGTATTAGCTTTTCGCCCCCCCAGGCAACTGCAGAGATTTTGCCCCCTCACTGTTATTAGCGAGCTTCACCACTGGTGTTTGCACAGTTGTACACAGATATTTAAGTGCCTGGGGCAGTTAAGGACAGACTGATAGCACAGGAGTAAGAGGGCAGATGGAAGTGTGTGTGAAGGAAGGCACACATTCTGACACATAAAGTAGAGGTCCTCTAAGGACAGGCTTCTGAAAGGAATATAGTGAGTCATAGGTAGATTGGTCAGCTTAAGCCATAAAGTAATGAGGACACCAAAATCATCCATGTGTTCTCAGTAGATCATTGGATCTGGTACCACATGCTAACATTTTAGCATAAACTATGTTAAGTGATGGTGGGGTCCATGTTAACACTTTAGCACTATGATGAGAGGTTGTAAGCTCCATGCTACCACTTTACCTAACACTAAAGAGACATCAACATGCATAAAGGGTTGTTAGATGCCCTTTTCAAATTGAAACACCGGGACAGTTTTAAACTAGCATTGTTAACTTTGATCATGAGGAACTACAATATATGTCTGAAGGGCATGTATATCACAGTATGCTGTCGGCTGGTCAGTGTAAACTTGGCTTAACAATGGAAAAACAACTGAACTCTTTTTAACAGTGAAGAAAAACGAACAACAACAAAAAACAGGTTGTCATACCTATGGCTATGCATAAATAAATCAAAGGCTTCACCACAGAACATGGCCAAAGTCCTTTCTAATATCCAAGAACAGCCCACATTAAAAACGTTATTCTGTCTTAAATTCTAAGTATTTTCTTTAATTGATATGCATAAAGCAGGCCTGGGCCCGGCCCCAGTCCAAGCTAGTGATGTGAAAATTGCCCCGAGGTGAGGGCCCGTCGGGCTGGGGCTGAAATGCAGAGCTCTACTACACACCCCGAGTTATGCATTGACACTGACTGATAGAATAGCTTCCAACTTGCACATAAAAGTGGAAATTTATACAACTGAATACCAACACTAATTTTGTATAAACTATTATACATAAATCAGAGACACTAATACTGACATAGGGCTTTCTAATCTTATATAGAAGCATGTTTTTGGCTCCTGGAAAATGGAGAGACTACTTTGGTAGGTTCCTGTTAAATATTTTAAAGTTGTTTAATTTCATATTGCATTTCATACTTGCAACGTTTTAGGTTGTATGAAATGTAAGTATATTGATTGAAACAGTGAGAATTATGTCACTGTATTGTATTTTACAGCATTTCAACCTTATCTAGATAGTTGTCAGTGGAAAGAGTCAGGAGATATGAGACGAAGGGAATATAACAAGAAACAAAGATTCCACGCTAATTTTGAACTTGAGACATTGCAGACACATGGTAGGTGCCATATAGACACAGTTAGAAGTCTCAGCTTGGCAATGAAAATAGCATGAAGTGTATAAATTCAATAAGTTATCTCTCCACTGTCAACAGATATTGGCTCAGTATGCCATGGCTGCTGCATACAAAGCTATTAGAAAAGATGGAGGCCTGTATTATACAAAACTGCATTTCATTTAATAAAACAGTGTGGAACAATTTGGCATTGTGCCATTCAAACCTTCTCCAATGACGTCTCTTCTTAAAATTGCCAACAGACATGAGCAGTATTCACTGCCTGAGTTTTCAACACTATGCATAATGAATGATTTGCCTAATGCAGAGGAAGATGCCTCTTTTTCCGGCTGGTAGACATGTTCACTGTTATCCTTGGTGACAATTCTACACCACATTTTGTACCCACAATATCACAATATAGGAAATTAAACCACAAACCAAGCAACAATTGAAGAAAAGAAATCAAACTGTGTTTGTATTTATTATTACAAACACATCACTATGTTAAGTTAAAGTGAGCCAGTAGCATTATCTCAACAGTGAGAAAATGAGTTCCAGTTCCAAAGCTAAGCAGCAGGTAATCTTAAATTATGTCTCTACTTACGTTGGACAGATATTACCTGGAAGTGTTCATTAGTAATTGTGGAAATTGTCTATAATTTGAATCCCCTGTGAATCTGTCATATCTTCAGTTTCTAAAAGGTAAACATTTCAATGTAAATTACCTGCCCTATTTTGGTGAACAAAGGTTCCTGACATTGATTAATATCAATGTACAAATTGAAATCTGCAAATGTCATTTTTTTTTTTTTTCTTCTTTGAGACAATTTTCTTTTCATTTAGACAAGCATTTTCTATCTTCTTCCTGTCATGAAAAAATGAGGCATTAGTGGAATCTTTGAAGAAAGTTTTGAATGCATTTTCATTTCGTGTTAATAACCATTTGTAAAATTTTGACAAATAAAATAAAATAATAATAATAATAATAATAATAATAATAATAATAATAATAATAATTGCACAAAGGATCAATACAAGGTTTCTCACCTGAAATAATCCCAAACATTTACCAGGCTATATTAGCATTGATTTTTAAATTTAAAATCTTTAAATCAACAGACATACAATAAAAACAATAAAGGACATTTTATTACTGAAGTATAGAGCACAGGAGCCAATGATCTACCAGGGACATGTGGATTATTTTGTTTATTTAGATTATTTTTTGGTGAGCGTGTTCTCACCACTTAAGAGCTAAGTTGACTGATGGGACGATCTCCCCAAAACTCACTGTACTGCTTTAAATAGAGAACGAATGGGGACTGAGAGAGACGTATTCTCAGATGACACAGTTTACAGGTTGGCAGTGGCGTGTGCCTGCAGGGCCTTTCGTTAGACCTCAGCGGTAGAGAATCAATAATTCTCATCCCTGTTCTTTTCCTCTCCCTTTGGCATGAGCCGGACTGCTGAGCTATGGCCACTCTGTCCACAGGGGCCAACGGGCAACGCAGCAGTAATGAGCAGCAGAGCCTCTCCTCGCTGGGCCAAATTACCCCGTAGAGGTTGGTGGAGGAGAGGGGTGAGAGGAGGAAGACGCCCCTAGGCAGAATTATGCTTGTTGAACCACTCAATCACCTCACATTACCATCTTAAAACTCAGTCTTGGCCTCCGGAGAGCTTGGCAGAAATGCTGCTGCTCAGCAATTAAAGGCAGGCTTGTGGATGGTTGACAAACTGCTGCCTCTTCATTGGCTTTCCTTTTATTTTTTCTCCTGGGTTCCCTCTTGTTTTCTTTCCCTCTAACTTCCTATCATTTCATTTCTACCCACTCCTCTCAGGAATTTGGCACTACAGTCATAACCATATAATTTCTTGTCGCTCAGCTTCATTTTATTCAACAGTGTTTTTCTTTGCGTATCAATATGTCTGGTATGAATTCAATTAGCACAGTTGGCTTTGTTTGGTTTTCAACCCAGACAGAATATTGAGCAGGCTTTATTGTGCACTAAGATTATGTAAATAAAAGCGGAAGAGATTATTGCTGAAAAGTGAGTGTTGATGCACAGACATTGTTTACAGGGTGGCAGTGGTGTTTGTTTGTGGGGCTCTTATATTAGGCCTCTGTGGTAGAGTTTTGCATTGTAACTGATATTAAATTCTACAGTATGTGGCATACCCTAGATGAGCCCTTCTATTATAAAAGCCTTATGGCTATGAGTCCTGATCTGACTAAAATATCAAGTGCATGATTCTGAAGAGAAAGCAAATCTTTAAATGACCCACTCAACTTAAAAGGCAAGACTGAAAAGCAGAGTAAATCAGAGCTCTCATCCTTTTCATCTAAAACCCTGATATGTCAACCTTGCCGTACACCCCTAAGCACAGCAGCAATCATCCTATAAATACAGTTTAAAAAGGCTCTGTCTCTGTGTTATTGTGGCTTACAATTTAATACAGTGCGCTGCAAATCGTTTGGAGAACAGGTTGAAGAGTGCTGTCCTACAGCAAAGAAGGGGGGCACAAATAAAATAATTGACTTCACTGTCTGTTTTCATATCATGCACTCCTCAGAGCTGAACAAATGCTTATGGCACAGCAAGCCAATATCATGAATCCTATAACAAGTTTTATATTTGTTATTACTTTGTATAGATTTCCATTCCAGTGGAAATGGGCTCTTTCACTAAGATGTGTATAGAAATGTTCTTATTTTGCACCCAGAATAAATGCACATGCACAATTACAAATGGTTAATAACACATGCACACCAGCCAATTTAGTTCTTACCTCCATGCATACGTTACTGAAATATGAAATATGGGCACATGCCCACAATCGATAATTAGCATACTAGCACGCACTGTTTCTCTATATAAGGTATCCACTAAAGGTAAACAAAACTCGGTCAAAACCTAGAATATGATTCGACAATGTATGTATATTCCGTTCTTAGTGTGCAATAAATTTGTAATGAGCTGCGGTCAATGGCCGAGGATAAAGAAAAGACGGCAGAGGGTTGAAAAAAATGGCTGGGAGAAGGGGGAAAATAAAGTGCCAGCATTTTCCCCCTCTCCCGGTCGAAATCTTTTTGGGGTGGTTGGTCCAAAAAACGGAAGCAGATAAGAAAAGGAGGCTTCATAGTAAAAGATGAGAAAATATACTTATCAAACAGAGGGAATTAGAAATAAAGGGCCCTGTCAAAATAAAAGACAATAAAGGCCTGGTATCTAATGCAGTAGAGCTAAATAAAGACCCCAGCCACTATTTGAGGATATACGGTAACGGTAATAACCATGCAAAATTTTTGAAATCTGTTGGAATATCTCAGTTTAATGTAGATGCAAAGAAATATGTAATTGGTTCTTTATGACCAGCATTTCACAGAAGTTGTTATTCATCTATGTTCAATCTTGTTTAAAAGCTGATTTGTAGACACCCCCTAACAGGACATAATAGGAAACTATTCACACCCATTCATTTAGAACGAACAATGGCCAGTGAATGGGGTTTCAACTTCATCATTCATTCTGACCAATGGTGCAACTTCATCACTCAGTAAGTCAGTCAGGGACAGACATTCATATTTATAGGGCTGGCCCCAATGTTGCACTCCAGCCAAAAATTGTTAAACTTTACTAATGCTGAAATCCAAACAAATTGCATAAGTAGAAGCCAGAAAAGGTATTTTTGCCTATATAGTGTCTCTTCTAGAGCTGTGAATATGCCATTGTCACATGCATGGAAAAATATTTATAC
>OMLF01017439.1:4415-17589 GCA_900302615.1 Holocentrus rufus | reverse complement strand
TGATTATATACAATATAAGACACAATAACAAACTGTAATGGTGTAGGTGGTAGGTGGTTCAAAAATTTAATCATATAAACAAGTTAAACCAGACAAGACATGGGGTGCACTCAGCAGCTATTAGCAATTTGGATAAGAACCAAATTCAGAAATCTCTGAAATAAAATTGCTAATGGGTTCACCCACTGCTTTGATGTGATTCAGATTGTCTTTTCTGGTTTTACTTGTATTGTATTGTAAAATTTAACATTGTGACAGTCTGTGATTGTGCAATTATCTAGTTATGAGACGTCAACATGATCAAATTTTCATACTTCATGTACAAGTGCATTGATGCGATCACCTGACAATCAAATCGAAACATTGTGCTCACTGCCTGTAAAAATTAAAAATAAATCATTCATCAATAATGAAGGAGGATGTGAGGATATTCTATTATTTTTTAAAACTCTCTGTCTGTAAATAAAGATGGATACACTGAGTTGAGGTGCCTCCACTGCATCAAGAAATTCAGGTGAACATGTGACTTTGTGATTTCATACAAAAGTTCCTGACAAATCAGCCAATATTTGCTGTCATCCTGATAGACTATTTTCAACTTTTGGGTCTCCCATCCAAGAGGCTGTCGGGATTTATTCCAGATCTTTAAGAAATTATGAAACACCTCCCCTTTCCAAAACTTTTCCCTCCTCTTCCCCTTCCTCTCCCCAGAAACAATGACAGACACGGAGCATCCTAAGCTGCTTAGATCTCCTGCAAAGACATCTCTTCCTCCTCACATCTCTCCTCATCTGTTTCGCTTGTCATCCCCCAGTTTTCTGCTCCTCCCTCCAACATGGAGGTCAGTGAACTCTCTTATCAGGGTGCTGCAGCTTACACAGTTCAGGGTCAGAGGTGGTACAGTTAACAGGTAGACTCACAGAGATGCGTTTTGTGACCAGGGTTGAGTCATAACACACTGCATAAAATGTGAGTAGAGTTACTTAACTGCAACAGATCGGCAACTGTGATCACAATGCAAAAATACTTTAATTAAATGAAAGACACTTTGTTAAATATATCGTAGGTGGTAACTACAGGATTCCTCAACAAACAAAGTTGCTCAGTAAGAATCTTTTTGTGAAATTACACAATATTTATTTTACGCAGCTTGAAATAATGGTTGATTATGGATGTTGAAGTTGATGTGCAAAATCTGATTTATGTCCAACAGGAGATTTTATCCGCAACATGAAAAAACACAACAGACCTTTCATGCACTTTCTTGCCCCTGATCCATGTCGGGGCTGCAGGGCTCCAACAGAGTAAATGAACCAGCTTTTTCTTCCTTTTCCCCCCAGCAACTTCCTTCAGCATCTCCCGGGGCGTCCCCAGATGCTCCCAGGCATGCTGGGAGATGTAGTCATTCCAGCATGTTCTCGGTCCACCCTGGGATTTGCTCCCAGTAGGTTTGTGCCTGGTATGTGTGCAAAGGGAGGCACCTGGGTGGCATCCTTACCAGGTGCCTGAACCACCTCAACTGGATCCTTTCAAAGTAGAGGGGTAGCAGTTCAACTCAAGGCCAGCCACCATGTAGAGAAACCTCAGTTTGACCATATGTGTCTGTGATCTTATTCTTTCGGTTATTTCCCAAAGTTCATGACCACAGGTGAGGGTTGGAATGAAGATCGACTGGCAAATGTTGACCTTTGTATTGTGGCTTACTGCAGCGGACGCACCTGATTAGTAGTCGATCTCACAACCCTTTTTGTTCTCTCTCATTAATAAGACCCAGACATACCTGAACTCCTCCACTCAGGGCAGATGTTCCTCCCTGCATAAATGGGACCAGCACCATTTTCCTGGAGAGAACTTTGGCCTCAGATCCAGAAGTGCTGACCCCCGTCCTGGCTGCTTCACTCTGATGCAAACCTCTAATGCACTCAGGCTTTATCATCTCCAAAAAGCAAAGAAGCCAGCCAAATGTCAACAAACCAGACACTATCCAGACCTTGGCTGTGCCTTGAAATCCTGTCCGTAAATATCACAAACAGGAGAGGAGACAAGGTGCATCTTTGTTGGAGTCCTCCACCCACATTAAATGACCTTGACTTAATGCCAAGAATGTGAACACAGCTTTTACTTTGGATTTATCAGGACTGAAAGGCCGAAAACAGAGGCTCCGACATCCCATAAATACCATCTCATACCTGCAGCACCTTTCACAAGACATCTGTGAAAGGTGGGAATGCAGTTGTACCTTGTTGTACCTTTCCCCAAACCACAAAAACACATGTACACATGATCCCCCAACTCCCATGTCTCATCCGTTATTTGTGAGGAGGTTAAAAGCCTGGGCACCATTATGTGATCGGGATGATAAATCTGCACTGGGACTCCTGAGTCTGAGGCTCCACCATTGGCCAGGGGCTTTGGGTTGGCTTTCCTTAGGAGGATGAATGGGATGATCCGGCAATAGTTTGGAAAACACCCTCAGGTCCATGAAGGTGTATAAAATCCATACTAAAGAGGTGGAGACACCTTAACACCCCAACAACATCCAGTACCTTCAGGATCTCCAAGTAGATCTCTTCCACCTCTGGTCCCTTGCCACTGAACACATATTTTAAACACTACCTGCCCATGCAGACTTAATGAAACATGTGACTTGTAATGCTTCTTGGGATTTTCTTGCACAATGTGTTGGCTTCTCTGCATAGGGCTTTGCATGTGCTTAGACTGTACGTGACTTACCCAAAGTATATGTGTTTTCCTGTTATTTTTCTCATATACATTGTAATCATATCTCTTGCTCTACACCTTTTAGGTGTGGCATCATATGACACGCAATATCCCCAAGTCTTGTTTCGTGCCTTGTAATCATTTGGGACACTAAGGGGAGAATTCACAA
This sequence comes from Holocentrus rufus, assembly GCA_900302615.1. NCBI lineage: Eukaryota > Metazoa > Chordata > Actinopteri > Holocentriformes > Holocentridae > Holocentrus > Holocentrus rufus. The sequence goes on along the minus strand of OMLF01017439.1, from coordinate 14,699 downwards.
AGGGATTGTGCAGCTTTTGATGCTGCTAAACCTGCACAAATAAGACAAAAAGAAACCTTGTAATTCACGAATTACCTGCAAGGGTGAAATGCACCGCTAATTGCCAAAGAAATAGCATCTCAGTGCTCTTTTGATATTTGCACGTATTTAGATAAAGTAATATACACACATTTGGCGCAAAATTGGCCCCTTTCTGTGCAAATGAGCCTCATTGCAAAAACAGTCCAATTCACAATCACCTGTGCTAATGGCTACACGCAGTTAGATTGAAATGATTAGCGTCTTCAGAGCGTTGGTGGTAACTGAAGTGCATTTATAAGGAGTGTTAACGCCCAAAATTTCCACTGGTCATAGCAGCAGTGACTGCAGCCGGTCTGGTCTTTAGCAAGAACAGTCAGCAGGTTCTTGCCTGAGGATCTTAGGCTGCGTCTAGGCTCCTAAAGGGTTAAAAGTTTGGAGAGATTTACATCTCATGCCGAAAACATTGTAGCCCATGTAGACCTACCAACCTTTCTAATGAATACATAATGTTGTTAGAAAATGTTACAAATCCCTGCCATAGAAACAGTTTCTCACTCTGAAAATAGAAATTCCCTTATCTTATTCACAGGGCACAGTAGGCCTTATTTTGGTGTAAAGATTCAGAACCACGGACAGCTCTGTTCAAAATAAATCATTTTGTTTCCACGTTAAAAAAATAACAATAATAATAATAATTTATTTTGTTCATGGATGCAATGACAATAGTGAAATGATAATAATAAAATAATACAGATCAAAAAGTGGCCAGGAAAAACAATTTCGCAGCATAGTGTAGCTTAAACTTACCTTCAAAGTCCTGTGGAACACATCGCCGACTTCAATTACTTGCTTGTTCTGGAGAGTTTGTTGTACCACTTCTTCAGTGATGTTTAGAGGCTGTTCATTTGGTGGAACTCCTCCTGTGTGAGACGCTTTGAAATATATTTTCTCTTTAGTTCTTTTCAAATTGTGACACCTCCTTTTGCAGTCTTAAGGTGTGTGTCTGAAAACACACAGCACAGACAGACTGAGATATTAAGTCCCAAATACGATTTCCCTCTCACGTTACATTTCCTTGTTTGAAGTTTTGTGGAATTCCTCTGCACCTCCTTGGTCAACACTTGTAGCTCACAGTCTGAAAATTTTATTTTTCTTTTCTTCTCATTCATTGACTTGCACATTGTGGGCTTGGAAGCAACACTTTGCTAATGGTTAATTGCACTCAAAATCGCAAAACAAGGGCAAATTTCACTCAACTGCTAAACTGTGTGGTCCTGTTTACGCTACAGTATGATTAGCACAATGTCTTTTGGAATTGGACCTCAAGTCAAGACAGGTAGTGGTGCACGATTCATAATGCTCTCAGTGGCCACAGTCCATTCTTTGCGAATTCACCCCTGAATTCACAGTCTGTACCCAGTTTTTTTGCTGGTGGCTCCTTTTCCCTTCTCTCCAGACCTCTGAGAATGACAGGAGATGGGCTCAAACCCTCCAGAAACTTCCAACACTGCTTTCTGAACTGAGTTCCTCAAAATGTCCAAGACCAGTGTTTCCCCAACCATGCTGAGAATAAGAACCTGAACCTCCCCAGAGTTACCTCTTTGAGGCCACCTGATAGTGTGCTGCACCTTGGGTAAGCAAAGAAGCAATATGGTAATCAGCTAAATGTTAACTTGTAGGCCCACAAAGTGAAAGTGAAGAGATCTGGTACAATGCATGTCAAAACAAACTAAATAAATATGGAAACATGCAAGAAACAATAAAATAAAGAGTGGAAACAGCAGCAAACTGACCAGGGCAGCAGCAGCATGGAGTAAAGTGTTTAATTGTGACGACAATAATAACATTTAAGTTCCTGTTCATTGCAAAAAATCTGTAAACATAATATGTAGTCTCATACTGTTTTTCTAAAAATGCATGAAAACTGAAAAGATAATCCCACTTGTTCCCAATGCTAAACAAGTTCAATCAGTTTTCTTGAATCGATTAAGTTGCATTTTCTTGATACTAGAGGGGCTGAGCTGCTCTATTCTGCCTTGATTCAAGATCTATATAGTTGTTGCTAGAAAAAAAAAACTCAAGTGTAACTGCATTGAAAACAAATGTGAACATCTCATCTCTCTCTCTCTCTCTCTCTCTCTCTCTCTCTCTCCTCTCTCTTAAAGACAAATTTTAAGACCAATCATCAGACCAAATGATGTGTTAAGTGGAATATCTCTGCAGTGGAAAATGTATTTTTAATGCTGCATCCTGTCTAAAGGCAGAGTAATTCAGAAGTTACTGAGAATAAAAGAAGCTGAGCAGCCCAACAGAATATCGGCATGATTACAGATTTGAGTCTGTAAACAGAAAAGTCAAATAATTGCACTTTGAATTCTTTGTAAATTTGTCAAGGACAACTGAGTACATTTTGCTGCGAGTGTGGCTGATCCCAGTGGAAATCAAACCCCCAACTCTGGCAGTGTGAGTGCCACCTCTACCCACTGAGGAGCAAAATATGCGCTCCGAAATGCACTCCCTCCAGACCGGCAAAAAGACTCCGGAGAGACTGAGCTGTCTGGGCAAATGCTTTTTTGTCTGCTCAAAATGCCTTTGACTTGCCTTCATGAATGTTAATGCTAATGATGATATTCATTGTTAGGATCTCAATAGTCTCTTCAAACATGATTCCTCAGAGCAAGAATTTTTATGGGCAACTACCACCTCAACCTGACCGTGTAACCCCGCGTCAACTCTGACAGCATTTAGGTTCGCTGGTTTTAATGAGCCTCCCTTTCAGCTCACACTTTCGCAGTCTTTTTGCTGGCAATTTGTGATGCTTCCTTTGAACCGTGCTTCTGACCAAAAAGCCCGGACCAAACAGAATCCATAAAGTCCAACCCTCAGCTGTCAAAACCGCTTGTCTGGCCAACATTGAACGTCAGCGAAGACACATTTCCGCGGAGCGCAGTAATCTGCGGTGAAAGCAGTTCCCACAGACAGACTACAGACCGCTCACAGCCTCATTAGTATGTTGTGCCTTAATGAGTGCTGATTATTCAATCTAATTTACCTGCATATGTTGCTGATTGCTGCTTCAATGATTGCTTTCTCGCCTGCACACTTGCAGACAAGAAAGTGAGTGTGAGTGCTTTGAGTTTCCTCTGCAGTGTGTCTTGCACTGAATTCCAGGTCCTGCTGTTCCTGTGACATGTATGCACACGTGCTTTAATTCTCTACACAGCCAACTATATCAAGCATTTTAACCAAGTACTGAGTCTTTTGATTATTTCTTTTTTTAAAGGGAATTAATCGTGCCAGTGGGTTGAGGTAATTTAACTTGTTTCCAGTGCAAACTTGTCTTGAGAATTTTTTTCTTGAGTCTCATTCTGGTTTATTTCAAGGAACTGGCAGCTGTTTCTTAAAAATGACTAACAAGAGAAACTGCATTGAGAGTAGAACTATCAGTGATTTAATTTTAAGTGCATTCTTCTCAGAGTTTTTTAAATATAATAATATGAGAGCAATTAAGAGGGATTTTTTTGCTGTGCAGTTGTGAGGTCTGTGTATCAGTCTAACACAAAGCCCTATATATTTATTATACTTGGTGAATTACGTGATTCTGATTCTATGTTGATTTATTTTTCTTTCATTTCAGACCAAAAGAGAAACACTACCATCTCAGCCTGGGACTGACACCGTGTTTTCACTGCTGATGCTGACAGCAGACAAAGGAATACGGCTCTGATTCTTTTGAATAATGGAGATGCAAAATTGTTCATTTGGGGTCACTGGATAAACATTTCAGTATAACTCATTTCTCCCACACAGAGGTCTAACATCCTCGTATGTGCAAAAAGAAAGTAAGCCTTTAGTTTAGATGTGATTCTTCATGCTGCATGTTGTGATATCAGATGGTGGAGATTTTCCAATATGATAAACAATTTTTGAACATCCCTGATGCAGTATCCCTCACTGGAGCGTTAGTACTGGATCATCCCTAGATGATATGACACTGATTGGGTGTCAGTGAGCGAAAATCAGATAAAAGTGAGCCATGATTAGTCGGTTGATTGAAGTAAAAAAGAAGAGTGTGTGGTGCTGCGGGGCTGACAGCAGAACGGCCGGTCTGAGTGTGTTTGCTAAACACAGAGAGGATCTAAGAGCAGCAGAGACCGTGAGAGGGTTTTAACCAAGCACAACATCAATAATGAGGTCACGCACTGTGCATGTGTGTGTGTTTACAAGTGTGTGCATGCCGTGCTGTATCTGCACACAGTTTTGTAATGCTTGCATGTGTGTGTGTGTGTGTGTGTGAGACGGAGAGGGAAAGAGGAGGGGCATGAAGGGGTCAGCGTTGTTGTTGTGCTAATACAGTTTAGTCCTAATTAGCAGGCTGCCTCTAAGCCTCCAGCGTCCTCTCACAATACACAACAACATTTCCTAACAATCAATTTCCATGAAAACAAGAATGAGGCCAAAAACGGCAACATGATGACCTGGAGTCTTTGTTGTTCTTTTTCATATTGTTGTTGTTGTTGTTTTTCCTCTTTCATGTTACATTTCTCCAAGACCGTGACATTTCAGCGTGAGACTGACATCCCAAAAGACGAATAGCTAAAAGTGATGAGTTGTCTTGTATCTTGTCTCTAAGAAAGCGCCGGCGACTTGTCTTGGCTTGTTTGGAAACCCCGAGAGCTGACAGACTGACAGAGACCGCTCCAGAGAGACCCTGACAGACTGTGTGTGTGTGTGTGTATGTATGTGTGTGTTTCTCTTACTGTCCTATATCTGTGCATGGGGTTGTACCAGGGTCAGTGTGTGATGTGTGGGTTATTGTTTCTTGCATCAGACAAAAAAAGGAGAACAGATGACATGAGAGACGGATGGAGGTTACACGCGTTACAGAGACAAAAACTCAAGAAATCATCATAGTTGTCATGGTAACACACTGCTAGTAATTAAGGTGAGGTGCCACAGGTGAATAGGACAAAAATCCTTTATTCCTATATATCCTGTTATGACCTTTATTTAAAATATAATTGATATTTCATTAAAATGTGCACATTTCAATCAGAACTTTTTTCTAAGTGGATGAACACAATGCATTTTCTTTCTTTATACTATTTTAAATTATATTAAAATATATAATATGCATGGTCCATTTATAGAGGAAATTGTATTTTTTTTTAAATATTTACAAAATATTATAGACATGATAAGTTTTTGTTGTTTTTTGAAGTAGGTCAAATTAGGTCTATACTGTAGACCCTGATTGTTCTATACCTGCAAACTCCCTCTCAGGGTTACAGGAGCCTTTCCCAGCATGCATTGGGTGGACAGCAGGGAGACACCGTGGACGGGTCTTCAATCTATCACAAAGAGACACTCACATTCATATTTATGGGAAAATTGAGAGTCTCCAATCCGCCTGAGCTGCATGTCTTTGTACTGTGGGAGGAAACCAGAGGAAACCCTCATGAATACGAGGAAAACATGCAAACTCCACATGGAGAGGAGCAGAAACGGGGACAGAACCTGGGTCTGGCTTGTTATGAGGCGATAGCACGAACCACTGAACCACCATATATACCAGTGAGAACATTATCACCTGTGGTCCCTCACCTTCACAAGTCGATGTGACAAGGTGACACTTGTGGATCCAACAGAGTGGCCGGGGGAGTCTGTGCCACCCCTGAAAATTGATTGGCCACCCGTCATACCACCCCGGCGTTTTTGGCACATCACTGGCTTCTTCCAGGCTGAGGGGCAGGTGTTTGGAGAGTATCGTTCTTACCACCGTGTGTCCCGCTTTGAAAGTGAGAGTGATTTTTGAGCGCTTTAATTGCATCGACTGGGAGAGCTCGTGAAATAAATCAAGCCTCCACTTCAGGCGTCCGGTGCACACGCTGCACACTGAGCTGATTAGCGAAAATTTGTGAGTGAAGGAGCCTGTTGCTTCACGGCACCAGCAGCACCGATAAAACTGTTCTGCAAAGTGTGTAAATGAGAAGAGCAGGTTTCAAGGACTATTTCTGACCCACGTCGCCTCAGATGTGATTTGCTTGCATGTTAATGTTTACACTTTTTGTTTCTGTTCATTTGCCACTTCACCATTTTACCAAAACACTTGTCCATTTGCCTGCATTATCTTTTTGCCTGATAGTTCTTACAAAAAAATTGAGCCTGCATTCAAGAAACAGCGAACGCTTCATGCCAAAGCTTCATGCCAAAGCTTAGTGTTTTTACAATTCCTTTAACCACAGGCTACATTTTCTCACAGTACTAAGGCTAATGTGATTTTCATGCCAGCAACTAGTTTGGACCCGGTATCTGTTATTGGGAAAGGATCAGCTTGATGGGATGATAGAAAAGATAATCTGCAGGCTTCAGCACTGATGACTGCAGGGAGTTTCCCACCTCTGAAGGAGGCTACTCATCTCTTTTCTGGGAAGTTTGGCAACTGGCTTTAACTGTCTTTATTTTAAATAATACTTCTCATTGTAGAGTGATTAATTTCAAATTGTTTGGAAACGTCTAATGCCTAAAATAGCAATTTAGCATTTTGTAATTCATCTTAACAGAGTCTCTTTACTATGACAATGGTAAAGTTTTCATGATCACAGCTGACTTATTTAATTTTTGCCTTATCAAGAACCTGTGCAAATCTTTAATAATAATAATAATAATAATAAGAAGAAGAAGAAGAAGAAGAAGAAGAAGAAGAAGAAGAAGAAGTATCATCATCATTGTTATTATTATTATCATTATTATTATTATTTGATCCATGATCACTACAACTTGTTGAACATGATTAGGTACAGGTCACAGCTAGATAAATTATTATTATGATAATTCCAATTATTAACATTTACTTACTTGTTGTCATGCAGGTGCACCAGCGAAGTTAATGCCTTGCAGTTTGCAGTTTGTTCCTCTGAAACAGTTCATGCATTTTAAAGCTTATACGTCAAAACTTTATTAGTCTTCATCCAAAGTTGGTGTCAAGCTGGTAGAAAAATCAAAAGATGTGAAAAAAAATACACTTTTCTCCCCTTGCACCCTATTGTGTACACAGCAACCTAGCTTGCTACCACCGTGCAACGCTTGGCCCCCCTTGGCCACGCCATTTAAAAAATCCTGGGGCCGCCACTGCAAGGTGACACGAGACTAAGTGAAACAGCTCTGGCCCTGTGTCTTGGAGTTTGTGATGTACTTGTTCTGTATATTGCTTTTATTACCCTTGTTTCTATCTGTTTTTCTGCCCTTGTTCTGTGTAAATCACATTGTGACAAACCTGTTTGTTATAAACCTTCTATAAATAAACTTGACTTGACCTACATGGTAGAAAGGATATAGAGGATCCCACGTATAGTGCAAAGAGGAGAGAGAAAAAAAATGTGTTTAGACAAGATATGAAACCTATTCACTGGGGGAAACGGTCAGAGTGCAAATCTATTCAGTGGTCAACCTTCCAGTGTTCCAGTTACAATGTCGTTTATAACTACGTGTGCACCCATGATCATTTTAAAAGAGTGCTGATCAAGATCTTATTATATCAAATGAACACGGATTCTACTATTGAATTACCACAAAAATAAATGAGATTAGCTGTTATTAAAAATTTGGGAGAGAGAGAAACAAAGAGCGAGAGAGCAACCAATAAAGATTATCTAATCGCAAGACACTGGCTGAGAAAGATCCTCGACAAATAAACGTGAGCACTTTGATGTGAGAGAGTCTGTGGAGAAAGTGAAGAAGATGGGCGATAGAAAGTTAATCCCTCAAGTGGGGAAGCACAGTGAGCCGTCAGCGCTGTTCCTACAAAGACAACACTGAAATAAAGATAAAGCTTGGGATAATTTCTTACTATTTTCAGTATGTTTCTCTTTTGCACAAATGAAAACATTACGTACTGTTACCTTTCATTGCTGAATAAGTGCAACCAGTAATATATTTTATTACAATACTCAAAAAGTAACTCAGATTAAATTTAAAAAACATCTTGAAAAACCATGTTATGATCTTTTGTTTATTATCCTGTGCATATATGACGAAAAAATCAAACTGATTGGCAACATGTGACAACAAACAGACTCTCGAGGCACCCTTAGGTGATTTCATGCCCTCAGTTGTTTTAATCCCAAAAAAGTTGACCTCAGAGAGGCAGGGCCGCCCACAATGGGGGAAAATGGCAACACTTTTAGGGGCCAAGCTGCGAGGGGGGCCCATGGAAGCCAGAAATAAAAAAGTTCATCCTAAATATAAGCAATCATAACCACATTTTATTTTGAACCAAAATACTCATCATTACTTATTAAAACCCAGCACATTCCGTGGGCGGGCCTGCGGACAGGGATGCATGATTATTTGACCAATCACAGTGCAGCAGGTTAATCACGGCCTTCACCCTTCAGTTAAGACTTTTAAGTGCCAGAACTTGTGTTAAGATGCTCTGTAAATTCCATATTCACAAACCAAGTCCCTCCATTTACTTGCTCTTCTTATTCTGTGGTGCCAAATAAACTCGACGTGTCCCGCAGCTCACTCCCTTCTGGACACAAAGCTAAGCATCAAAGAAATGAATGTAAATCTCACCTTAATCTGGATATTCGCTGTAATCAAATTATTTGTGTGCATGTAAACGCGCTGACGGTCTCTGGCGTTGCAGCGGGAACGTTCTAGCAACCCGACGGTGGCTGCAGCCTGGCGTTATCCTGCCGCCGCTCGTGGCTTGTCTCCTGCACTGATGATAAGACCATCTGACTGGTGGCGCCTCCTCCTGTCCTCCTCTCTGTCGTCTCCCAGCAAATCTCCTCCTCGCTCATTTCCACTTCTAAAGGAAGCCTACCTGCCTTAAGGAAGTCGTCGTCGTCGTCGTGTGTATGAGTGTGTGTGTCTAGGTGAGTGCATGCTCGTTGTGCGTGCGTTAAATGTGTGTAGAGGATAATTAGAGGAAGCTATCTGTCTTTATACCCTTGGGTTTTATTTATTTATTTATTTTTTTCACACGCTGGAAACAGTGATGCCAATTCATTTTGCACCGTTTTATGAATCTCCCAGCAACCATTTTCATTTAAGCCGTGGAATCGATATGGGACAAATTTTGCAGCTGATAAACTGTGACGGCCCCGTTGTGTATGACCTATCACCGTGGAGGCAGCAGAGACACACACACATGCACATGCACACACACACACTCCTACATACTCACATGCACACACATACCTGCTCTTATGGTTGAATAAAGGCAGGCAGAAATAGATCTATCTGTCCTGTGTCAGGTGTTGTGCTATTAGGGAGAAACGCAGTGCGGAGACAACAGAGTCGTCCTCTCTCTGTCTTAGTCTGTCTGTCAGCTGAGGATCGCTTCATCCCTGACAGACTCTCTCAGAGGGACGGTCTCCAAAAAAAAAATGAGCGAGAGGAGGTGGAATGGATTGGGAGACGAAGAGGAGGAAGGAGGAGGAAGGAGAGCGAGCGAGGGGAGGTAAACACTGTCACCAAACAGCCAATGAGCTCTCTGTCACTTTGAGAAAGAGAGCAAACAGCTCCGGCAGAGGACGGAGGTGTGAGTTTGTGTCAGCATCTGTATGTGTGTGTGTGTGTGTGTGTATGAGTCTGAATGTATCTTTGTGCCTGTGATTGAACAGGATGTTGGAAGTAAAGGATTGTGGGAAGGCGTGGGAGTTTACTAGGAGCGCTGCATCATGGGAGGTAGGGTCAGACAGAGTTCACCGTCAAGCGTGTTGACCCAGGAGCATCACACACACAGGCGCACATGCACGCACGTAGACACACACACACACACACACACACACGCACACACACACGCAGGATAATGAATGAGTCCAGAATTTTGCATCTTGGGGGCACAATGCCCGTGGTGCTTTAAAGCTCCGGCTAAAGCCTTCCACACATACACAAACAAATGACACCCCCATCCAACACACAAACACCCAGAGCGCACACAAACACACACACACACACACATACACATACACACAACCATACAGTTGATGAGCTTATCTCGTCTGAATGTAGGCTATTCATTTGTTTGCCAAGAGTGGAGATAAAGCGCAGGGACAAAGAACACCAGACACTATAAATCCATTTGTGTGTGTGTGTGTGTGTGTGTGTGTATGTGCCGGCAGGCGTGTGTGTAACTGGCTACTGTCCATATACATAGTCAAGTTAGCAACTGGCTCAGCTGAAGCTAATTTAGAAAGACTCTCTCTCTCTCTCTCTCTCTCTCTCTCTCTCTCTCTCTCTCTCTCTCTGTTC
>OMLF01017433.1:6450-21478 GCA_900302615.1 Holocentrus rufus | reverse complement strand
GGACCCCTTCCAGTCCGCCGGGACAGACTACTGATGGACCTAGGAACCGCTAACGCCAAATAGGAGCACAGAAACCGCCCTCCGCCCGCTGTCCCGCCCCGTCACGGACTCCAGATTTCTTCTCCCGTCGTGCTGTAGAGTCGCTGGGATCTGTGTGGTTTTGGTTCCATCTCAGCTGGACTCGGTTAGATAGTCTGGAGTCGAGTTCGCACTGAGCTGTGATGAAAATCTCGGAGAGTCGTGTCCAGTCCCTGCTTCGGACAATCAGCGCCGCCTCGTAGACCCAGAGACCCGCGCACCAGGAAAACAGATGAGCTGTATTTATTTACACCTAACGGGGAAATTTTGAATATGATAGGAACATGGTAATCTAATGTATGCATTTAAAAGACCTAGGATCATTGTTATTATACTGTCGATATTGTACTGCGTAGCTGTAGATCATGCATTTAAACCTCAAGTAGCCTCTGAGACGCCCGCGTCAGCAGACGGAGGAAGAAGGGTGTCAGTGTCATCATAGGAAGACGAAGCGGATTCCCATCAGCCCCCAGTCACAGCGGAGACACCGATCGCTCTGCACATGCTCCGTCCGAACCTCCTCTGCTCTGCAGAAAGAGCAGCCTCGGCCTTGTGATGTCGCCTTCGTGTTCTCCTGAGACAGACGGTGTAAAAACCTCGGAGGAAATCCTGACAGTGCTGAAAACCGGCCGGTCAAAAGAGGGTTTTGACTCTTTTGGGGGGAAAAGAAAAGTCAGTCAGCTGCTCGATTTGGTTCTCAGCCCAGCGTAGGTCCAATGATGTGTAGTGGTCTGAGGAATCTCAAAGTTCATTTTGAGGGTGAAATAGAGCTTTGCTGTGCCTTTTCTTGACAAATACCTGTCGTCTGCATCCTCAAAGGACGAGACAGTGTTTTAGAACCAGTTTTTCACCAGGACTTTTTTTTTTTTTTGCACAACACCTCTTTTCCTCCAAGGTTTTACACCGACTTCAAGCTGCACAAGGCAACGTCTCACTTTGGGGTCACCAAAGTGACCTCAAGATCGCAGACTTGGAAGATGTCAGTCAGTAGGGGTGGGACGCTCTTCTGTGTTGCTGCCCCTGGTTGTGTTTTAGGCTGAGAGGATGAGTGCCTTGTGCAGCTGTGAGATGTGTCAGTAAATATAAATGAACTTCAGCGACACCTTGAGGCTGTGAACGCGCTGCACTGAGTGACACGAGGAGACGGGCGACGTTTGCACAGCCAACATAAGAAAATGTGGGGGTGCGTTTGCTTGCGGGGTTGTGTGTGTTTTTCCTGTTGAGGAGTCAGATTCTGGACCGGCAGCATCCTCCACTTCCCACACAACAGGAGTGTGTGTCCTGGTTACCTGGCAACAAGGCGTCCTGGTTACCTAACACGTTTCACCCTTGCCTTTGCTGCGCCGTTCTGCTGTCTGACGACGAAACGGTGGAATGCTTCCTGACAGCAGACAAATTGTTGGACCTCACAGAGGAGGAGGAAGGCGAGCGCTGGTCTGAGATCAGCCGGCAGAAACCTCTGCCTCCACTGCCGGACACACGACTGTACACACACCTGGACCCGGATCAGCCTCTGACCTTCTGCACGAGTGTGTGAAGCACTGATGACGTCTGTGAGCGCGGCAGACAGGGAGCTGAACTGTACATATGCGTTGAGCAACTCAGGTTTCTATGAACTAAGACAATGCATTTTTATATGTGTAGTAGGAGAGCTATGTACATAAGCACACAGAGCTTTGTTGTTGAGCGGGATCAAGGATGCATTTATCTGATCTGCTACGTGGAGAAAGACACGGGTCCTATCTGGAAACTGACCTGCCCACATGAAATGAAGAGTTGTATTCCAAATGTTGAAAAACAAGAATCACTCCAAAGTTCATCTTCCAATGCTCTTACTTTTAGAGGATCCCATTTTTGTTGGTAATGAAATCCATCATTCATTTTGTAAGAGAGTCATTTTGGAATGAAACTCTTCAGATCTCACCATCCTGCTTCACTGGCCTGACCTGTAGATCCACAGAGTGAAGTGAGTGGAAGGTGGAGGTCAGGTGTCCCGTCTCCATAGGACCAAAAGAAACTCCGCTGAGTCATGATGTACATGCACTGCATGTAAAACCCTAATGTGTTAATGGTTGTAGTAGAAAGACTCTTCTGTCAGCAGTCCCTTTAAACTAAGCATAATCCACCTTGTGTGTTCAATAATTCAAAGTGTAGCAGCAACAACCTGAGAACATTCCAGCTGAACTGAAGCAGACTTCATCAACCACATCTGATCCGTCCTGAAGGTCCACTGGAGAATCAACTGCACAAATAATGGATGAATATAAAACAACAGTGAACAGTGTGATGAGGTAGATTTGTTTCCAGATGTAGCATACTGAGCTTTGAGCTCGACAAGAGTCAGCTCAGTTAACCTGAACAAACTGTTAGCTAGCTAACTAGCCAGCAGGCTAATCATCTTACTGTTAACATGCTAACGCTAGCTGCTACTAGCTATGTTAGCTAGTGTGCTAATCAGATGTGTGTTAAAAAGAATACAGTAATGGTTAGCTAGCTAACAAGCTGAAATCTAAACACAAAATCAGTCATATTGATAAATTATTAAATGATCAGTTTATGGTCAAAATAAGTAAATAAATTAGATATAATAGCACATAAATTAACCATCAAAACGGTTGTAAGTTCAGAAACACAATCAGCCTGTGTAACTGATGACTCAGATTTGTGTAAAATCAGCTCCCATCGCTTTCTGTCATACTTATCAGGAAAAGAGGTTAGAGTTAGGATTAGGATTAGGGATTGGCTGCCTTCACACGAGGAAAACCAGTGGACCTCCAGTATGGCCGCCAGAGAGTGTTACATCACATGACAGCCCTCTCTTGTGTATGAAAACCGGCCTGTAGGCTGTGACCCGGGTTTATGCAGACTTCCTGTCAGTGTTGTGGTTGCCTTCTCCAGTGACTCAGACCAGAGTAAACCTGCCCCGTATCTGTGCCTATGCTACACTGTCAATCTCCCAGCAGGGTTTAGTGGGAGAAATGGTGATCTGTCCCGTGTCCACGACCAGACTGGAGACAATCAACAAGCTCTTAAAAATAAATGAATAAAATAAAATAAAAAGTACAGGTTCTGGATATTCAGTCTCTGTCATCTGAAGATCCAAACATCATGAACCCTCTCTAAATGCTATTAACCTTTAGGTGAATTATCTAAAATTCAATGCTGTGGCAACATCTAGTCTCTCCTTGGTCATCTGAATGTTTGTCAACATAAGGGATGTACAAGATACATTTTCTTTGTCATTGTTTTATATATATATAGATATATATATATAATTATATAAAAATGTGCATAGCATCTTTGCCTCGTATTCGTCTTTTAACTGTACAGCTTTGGGGAAGGAATGTAAAAGGAATGTCTTCTAATGATTTTTCTCCAATTATGAACTGGGTAAAGGGTTTCTATTTTGTTTCGCTCTTTTATTTCATGCCTCTCCCCTCTCATGTTGTCCTGTCGGAGGCCGTCCTGCCACCCAGTGTCCCATCCAGCCCTGCTGCTAGTCCAGCTCTCTGTTTTTGTATCTGCAGCGAGGGTTTGGAGTTTCTATTAAAATGAATAAAAAGGATGTTCAGCAAACGAGACGCAGTGATCTTCATTGACCAGCCAACATTTCCAGACTGAATTCAGTGGAAATTTGGGGAAGACTAGTGGCATTTTGACATTATGCCCAAAGATCCAGTGTTTCTCTCAGAATTGTTTCATTTTTCAGGGCAGAAAAGCCTCTCAGACAACATTTATGTGAAACACTACAACTGAAACTGCAACTAATGAAACTGGTTTGGTGCAATCAGCACCTAGGCCTTTCAGCAAATTAATAATAAAAAAAAAACACACATACACATTGGCCATTTGAATTAATCAGTTAACTGGACAAAAAACATTTTTCTGAATCTGTGGTCAGATAAAAATCTCCATCACCCAGAGGAGGACGAGGCTATAAAACATCTAATAAAAGCTGATATCAGTCTGTCAGATAATCATCCTTGCTTCTGCTACAGTATCTTTATTTGTGAAAATTTAAGATATCCTTGAGTTTCTCAGATATAAATGAGAACAAACTTCTCTCTGCCTTCAGTCTGTTAGCTAACTGACGACTTGAAAAAAAAGTGTAAGGGAATAACACAATGCTGAAAATGAGTGGTATTCCCCTTTAATTAGGTCAGAAAACATACAAGGGCGATTCTGAAGAGAGTGATCATTCATTCCAAAGCAATATTGATCCAATTATAAAATATAAATGTCCCTTCATCTTCACTTCTACATGTTCAGTTAAAACATTACAGATGATCTGTCTCTGAACGAGTTCAAACCACTCCGTCTTCTTGACTCAGACACTTTCCAAAATTTTTCTTAATTTCCTGAAGAGTCTTGAGCTTCAGAGTGATTTTCTTTTCTTTTACATCTACCTCTATGTCTTAGAATATTTTTTTATTTGTTGTTCTTTTTTACCCCGTTATTAACAAATATAAAAACTAGCTGCCATGTTGAGTATTGTGTTAACGTATAAAATGCCTCCAATTAAAAATGTAAGTTTGGTACCAGGGCGGCTCCAACTTCATCTTCTTCATCCACATTCAGAGCAGCAGGTGAATACTGTGTATGCAGTGCCCTTGAGCAAGACTCTGACTCTCTGCCTTTTTGTAGGTGCTGCTGTGTAGCTGAATCTGACCTCTGACCTCTGACAGGGACAAGACACAGGACTAAACGGAGAATCTCATGACTATTATTACTGAAACAGTGTGTGACTGTAAGACTGATATTATGTAAACGAGACGTCCCAGTAGAAATGTGATCGGCTTTTTAACACTTCTGTCTTAAAATGTCGAGAATTTGAGTCCCGATCACCTTTGTCCCACTGACTACATTTACATGCTCATACAACTCCCTTTTCAATCTTCATGTTTATGAACGCTGTAAAAATAACGTGGTTCAGATCAAAGTCTCATACTGAGACACTCAGATAAGATGCCGGGCTCACACTGGGTCATATGTCTGCAATCACTATAATGAGAAGTATTTTTTTCTGTGCTGACATTTATCATTGGCAAAATCAGGTTAAATAATCAATGTTCATCCCATTGAACCAACCTGTGACGGTAGGTGTGATGTCAAACCAAACATTCCTTAAAATGTTTCATGCCTAATGTCAGTTTTTAAATTTAAAAAATGCTTCTCATCATCAGTTCAGAAGGCAGAATCGTCACAAAATCCCAGAATAACTATATTATCACAATATTATGCTGAAAGACAGAAATCAATAATACTGAGTCATCACCAAGCTCTCTGCCCATTCACCACCTGCACAGCATTATGGGTATATTTAGATGTAAACAACCAACATGTGGGACTTCCTGCTACTGGAACAATAATAAGTTTCCCGTGTATTCGAAGAAAAGCACGACTGAGTCAGACAGGCTGAGCTGGGGACTGAACGTGTCTGCAGACGGACTGATTGATCTTTTATCTTCTTTATTAATGACAACAAGGAGACTCATCTGAGGGTATCAAAGGTTTCATGTAAACAGATGAACCTGAAGAAGACTTGACCAGAGTGCATGTCAATATAGTCACTGCAAACCCACATGAGATGCTCAGTAAGTCGTACAGTGTGCTCAGAAGATGCACATTCACCCTCCAGAATGAAAACGTTTCACTTCCTCTGTATCTGCAGTAGGACTGGAATAACGTGTGTGTAGTACATATATACAGAAACATGCACCGACTCAAATACTCTGTAAGAGTGTGGCTACAAATAAAGAATTTACAGTTTCTACCACGTCTGAAAAGTCTTTTGTAGCTCGATGGACAGTGCAAGGCACCGACACTGCCAGGGCTGAGGGTTCAGGTCCCACTGAGGCCACCTAAACAGAAAATGAATCCACTGTACACATAATGCTACAAGATGTTTTCGATAAAAAAAAAAATGGCACAACTCATAAGGAAAATTTCTAAATAATACAAAACTATAAAAACAAAATTCATAAGCAGGGCAGGTGTCATCAACATGCATAGTCCCGTCCTCGTCCAAAGATCACCTCAGACAAGTCAAAGATGCATAAATGACAGATCGCAGTCTGGTGAGAAAGAGGTCTTTAAAGGACAGGTTTGGTGTTTTTCAACCCAGGCCGGATCAAAATGTTGACTGACTGTACAGCCTGACTGCCTTCAGCACAGAAACAAAGAAACATCAGCAGTGTGCTTTGAGAAAACACAGTCACCTTTAGATTAATCATAAAAATTATGTTTAAAAAAGAATGTAAATTCATGAATATAATCTCAGGACCTCTGATCACTGCAGCGGCCGGTATGTTAGTTGCTCATGTTTGTGTTAAATAGTTTAAAAAAAATGTTGTGGCCACATTTAGGCTAAATGATAAACTTATGTTCATTGAAAAAACAATCTATTGATTTCTAATGCCTCCTTCTGAGACTTCTATTCAGTGCTTTACTCATGTGCCACAATGTGACTGTGATCAATTCGGTGACTCAACCTATCTTGATTACATTGATTAAAATTTAATCGACTTACAACCCTAATTAAAATACGAAATAAGGCCTGTTAGAAAGCACTGGTCACAGCCTTTTTTCTGTGGACAATTTCAAAAAGCATTTGACTGCTGTGACTTTCCAGTTCTCAAAAATGATCAGTGGTTTTGTGCTGTCGGACTGTGCTGAATGAGGAGCTGCAGCACAGCGGTGAGGTTGTGCTGTACAGTTACAAATGATGTGAATCAACATTTTAATACGACCTGGGTTGAAAAATACTGAACTTGTCCCTTAAGCTGGTGATGGTTTATCATTTTTCTAGTCTATAAACACTAGTCTAGTCTATAAAATTTGGAACAGTAAAGTGTGTCCCTGGGTCTAGTCTGATTCATGATGCCATCTGCAGAGGTGTGTGTGTCAGGTGGTAAAAATGACACGACTGTCTGAGCAGTGGTCAGGAGTCAGAGTCGTCAGTGGCAGAGTTTTCTGCACTGCCGTCGAGGTTTTCTGACAGCGGATGGTTTTGTCGGGCCAGCGCCGCCTCACGCTCCGTCCTCTCTTTCCTGCGGCTGTGGTTTTTCAGGTGCACCAGGAGGCCCCTCTCAGTCATTTCGTATATTTTGCACATGGGGCAGTAATAGGGCGAGACGCCGACGTGCCTGAACTGATCGGACAAATAGGACGACATAGTCCTGAAGCCTTTATTACAGATGTCGCAGCGGGGAATGACGCCGGAGTGTTCTGTCACCAGGTGTTTCCTCAGGGCCCACTTCGTCCCGCTGAACTCCTGCTGTCCCGTCTCGGCATTCCCGACACACAGGGTGCACTTGAACACGGCCTCCTGGTTGGCGTGACGACGCGTGTGGCTGTCCAGATCCAACTGGCTTCGCACCGGTTTATTGCAAGTGGTACAGAAAAAGTTCTTCCTCCCCTCCTTGTAGTGCATCAGTTTTAAATGCACAGCAAAGCCAGACATCTTCTTGAAGCGCTTGCCCGGTGGCGGACACAAGTGGCACATCAGCGGCCCTTTGTTTGGCTCCATATCTGTGGCGTCGCTGTGCTCTGCTTCATGCTGCAGCAAACTCTCTTTACTCTGAAAGGTCGCACCACATATGGAGCAGGAAAAGCTCACTGCCTCTGCCATCCTGGTCCTCTTCTGCTGTGTTTCTTCTTTTGATCTCGACTGGTCAGCCACAGGCCTTGGTGCAACAACTCGTCTGGACGTGGGCGGTTTAATCTGCTGCCTGTCTACAGACATTTTAAACTGGTAGCTTTCTCCCTCCTCCTCTGGATTGGAATACTCAATGACATACACCCCCTCCTCCTCTTCCTCCTCTATCTCCTTCAGTGACTCCCCCGCTGTGGCTGGATACATCGCGCTCTCCTCCTCCACAGGCATGGAGTACTCCACCTCATAGTAGTCTACGCCCACGCTCTCCTCTCTCCCCTTCTCCCCCGGCAGTGTCTGTAACCCTGCGATGTGGGAGTCATCTATCCTGACTACGGTTATCTGGTCCATTCCTCCAAAGTTGTCCCAGTTTCCGTTTTCTGCTGTGTGGGAGGATGACGGCCTGTTTGCTGCAGTCCCTCCTCTGCCCACCAGGTGCTCTGCAGACTCCTAACAGGACAGAACATCATGTTTTAGGCATGCAGTCACCAGAGTGATTTATATTCACCATGCTGCTGTTATAAATAAAAATGCTTGTTTAAAAAAATATGGTATTAGCACAAACATAATATTGCACAAAACACATGGTGCAAGTTGTGTGGTCCTCATGCTCCTGCAACCATGAGGCTACCATACAAAATGTATCCCACTCCCCAGAGGTATCAGTGATTATAACAGTCTTCTTACCACGTTGAAAGACTTTTCACTTGAGTATTTGGTCGGAATCGAATCAGCATTTACCAAGAACCTGCTGCTGAAGTCAGCCATCACAGCAAACCTCGGCGTCAAGCTAACTGAAAACAAAACAGCAGCTAGCTAGCTAGCAAGCAGGGGAATATGCCAAGTATGTTGCACCGGAAACTATTTTTCAATTTTGAATGTATTGGCTACTTATTGCTGAAAACGACGAGTTGAACTACATATCTCAATGTTCAGAAACCAGAGAAAACTGTGATTTAGTCGGCAGGGAAACTTAGCTTTGGCTGGCTAGCTCTCTCCAAAATGTCTATTTTCTTCTGAGCAACTGAAAAACATCCATGAGACGTCACGCGGAGATCGCGCCCTCTGCTGCTGGGGATGACCGCAAAATTAAAGTGACGTCAAAACATCCTGGTAAGAATATTTACAGCCCGTTAGGCACATTTTACCTCGACCTCCACTCATCAAATAAATAATCGTTAAACTGTTATCCCAGTAGATGTCACTGTGGATGTCCATTTTTTTGGTTGGAGCATATTAACCCGTCCATGTAGCAAGGCCCTGTCTGTACAACAATCACCTCTTTCAATAAAGCATCGTGGTTTTGAATGTTGTCACAAACTCGTGTAGGTACAGGTGTGTCCATTCCTCACTTCCAAGTCAATTGAAGGAACAGATTAACAGATAAATTGTCAGTCTACACAACAGAAATGATGACAGTAATCGTCGGACTACAGTGGTTGGAGGAGGTGAGACCAGATGTGCACTGACTCTGCAGCAGCTCTTCAGAGTATAAAGACAATGAAGTCAATTCGAGAGGATCTTTTGCTTGAAATTTATCAGAGTTTATTCAGGATACAAAGACTAGGAATGGCAATAGCATTCTGTTGGGTCCCAGCACATGTTGGAATAAAGGGGAATGAATCAGCAGACATGATAGCAAAATCAGCACTTAATATAATTGACATACCTTTTGGAAAAGGTGAAGGTGAAGCAATAATCAAAGAGAAAATAACTGAATTGTGGCAGAAACAGTGGGATGAGGACACAAAGGGCAGAGCATACTACAGAATACAAAGTATTAGAACAAAGAGCATCAAAGGAAGAAATGGAAAAGAGGAAGCAATCTTAACCAGATCAAGAATGGATCACACTGGCCTTAATAAAAGACTTTATCTATTAAGGAAAGCTAACTCGCAAGTATGTATGGTATGTAATGTAATAGAAAATGTGAAACATGTAATAATGCAATGTGCCAAATATAATGATGAAAGAGTTAGGTTAAAACAACGGGTGAAAGAGGCTGGTATTGGGAGTTAGAAGAAATACTAGGAACAAGTGGGGATAAGGTGTGGGAGACACAAAGAGGGATAATATAGTTCTTAATAACCACTGGACTGATTAGTAGAATATAGGAATATAGTAGTTTATTTTATTTTATTTTTTAAATAATCAGGACTAATGAAGAGAGTAAACTGAATCCAGCTCTACATACTCCGATACACTAGGTGGCGATATGCACCTTTAAATCTGGTATTGCAATCCGCCATTAAAATCAAAGAAGAAGAAAAAGTCGTCACAAACGCATGCGTAAACCGGCGGAGAATCTACGGTGACTACTCGCTCTGTGTAGATCTGCTTCCACTGACTATTGTAAACAGTATTGTACATCAGTAACTCGTTCCTCACGACAGCGAATATCACGATCGAGGTGTAAAGAATATGCCCAAAAATAAAGGTAAGAGAATGGGAAAGTTCCGCTTGTGATGTTGGTGTAATTGTCTTCGTGTTGGTGATCCCGCCGTGAAGACACGCAGTAAAAAACGTGACACCGACTAGCTAACGATAGCTAACTGCTGTATCACGTGTGACATAATTAAAAAGCGAGTTAGGGTTCGTTGTTTGTGTGGAATCTGTGTCACTAGCTAACGTCGCGTTAGTCATTTGAATACTGGCTAAAGTTACTTTGTTTTCACTTGTCTGTGAGACCCAAAGTTCCCCAACAGTTGGTGCTAGCTAGCTAGCTAGCATAAGTGGAAGTGCCTGCCATTGTAAGTCGGTTGCTAGCTAGTTTCAATAGCTAAACCCCACCCGGTCTGGCCCGTACCAGGGGCGACTTTGTTTCCCCTTATTTAACAGTACCCAGATTTGTAGCAATGTCGAACTGTTTAGCTAGTTACTTAAAATTCTGACGGTATAAGGCGAGCTTTAAATACGATATATGACGTTAGCTAGCGTCACTAACATGAACGTTAGATGGCCTAGTAACGCTCAGTTGGCTTTTAGCTAGCACCAAAATGATAACGGTAACTTAAGCTATTGTTTTTCACTTTCTCTCTTTAAACTCTCCCCATACAAAATAGAGGAACCTGGCTATCTTGCCATAATAAAGTACAAATTACAAATCAGTTTCTTGTAAATTTAAATGTTTGCCAAGAGAAACATTTAAATTGAACTTGACGTTAACCGGCAACAACCCTTGACAACCCACGCACAGTGTCATGCCCTGTTCACGCCCGCAGTACCAACTTACAATCTAAACCAAATTGACAGCTTGACTTCATTTCTCTGCCTCTGATTACAGGTAAGGGAGGAAAGAATCGGCGACGTGGAAAGAACGAAAATGAGTCTGAGAAGAGAGAGTTGGTGTTCAAAGAGGACGGCCAAGGTGAGTGAATGAGTACTGGATGTCTGCATTTGGCTTTGGTAGACGAACATGCAGGTGATTCCTGTTTCAGACAGTGTGAAAGCTTGGCAACCGCGTCAGCCTGCAGTCTGGAAAGTGTTGATACTGTGCTTGCAGGGTTTGGTGTTACTAGAGTCCCTGTCAGCATGGAAATGAACCCCAAGTGTGCAGGAGGAAGTATTGGTTTCAGGGTGACCCCATCACTGAGAAAAGTGAAAACAAATAACATCTCAATGTGTAATTCGTGTTTTTGATGTGGGTAGTTTGTGGCTTGCAGTGCAAAAAGTATATTATATCGTCTCGGACTAGGATTAGACTACTGTTTCTGTTTGGGACTATGCTCTTGCTCTTGTTGTGGTCTCCATCTAGTACCTTGCTTGTATTGTTCTGAAATCTCAGATGTACGTCGCTTTGGATAAGAGCGTCTGCTAAATGATAACTGTAACTGTATTAAGATTTTTTGGGGGCTGTTATTTCTTTATTCTGCCCTTTCCTGTCTGAAACGATAGTTTCAGGGTCACAGCAATATTTTGTTTTAAGCTGCAGGAAAGTTTAGTCTTGATTCTTTAAGTCTGTACTGTTGGTTTCTTGTAATGTTGGCAGGTCACTGCCTTTTCTTCCACCAGCCACAGGGACTGGTTCATTCCAAAATTTGTCAACCAGGACCTCCAAATACTGCCTGGTTACTTGCTTAAAGAGAAGAGCAGAGAAACATATCCACTGTCAAAAATTGATCACAGCATAGACCACTGATTGTTCATTTGTCTCTCTGTCATTAATCTTGGAATTTGAGCTCATTCTGTTATTTGATTCATCGTAAACTACTCTGAGCATCTTTTGTTGCCTTATCTGTAAATATCCTATCCTCTGGTGTCTTCCAGAATATGCTCAGGTGATTAAAATGCTGGGGAATGGACGTCTGGAGGCCATGTGTTTTGATGGAGTCAAGCGGCTTTGCCACATCAGAGGAAAACTCCGGAAAAAGGTAGGAATGTCCATCATTTTGCACCTTTTCACCACCAGGGAAACCCCCCGTGACGTAATGCTGAGCAAGCACTTTCTCAGCGGCTGGTTAGCCAATGTTAAATGTGGCATCATGGACTCAATGGGGTCTGTGTGTGTATGTGTGTGTGTGTGAAGTGGAGGTCAGGGGTCACGAAGTGCAGTTTTATTGCTGTTGTTTTTTTTTTTTTTACCTGGAGACGTGAAGTAAGCTGATGTTTGGCTGTACTTTGTTTTGTTGTTCAGGTTTGGATCAACACGTCGGACATCATCCTGGTGGGGCTGAGAGATTACCAGGTGTGTTGGTCACTCACAGATCAGATTAATCCAGACCAGTGACAGTGCTCAGCCCCGAGCTGAGAAGACATGGATAAGATGTATTAAGCCCAAAAACTGCTCTCATCCAGCTGTTGAATACTAGAGAACAGCTTTTGTTTTATTTTTTTTTTTTTCAAGCTGTGAAACTAATTCTGTGGAATCATATGTGACAGTTAGTTTCAGTTACCACGATCCATGATCATTTAATAATGGCACATATTCAAACATTTCATTTAGACTTTCTGCCCTAGTTCAGAACGTTAAGTGCAGTAAGAGTTCCTCTTTGACCTCATTCCCACTTCCTCTGCTCCAGGACAACAAAGCTGACGTCATCCTCAAGTACAACGCAGATGAGGCTCGCAGTTTGAAAGCCTATGGAGAATTGCCAGAGCATGGTGAGTTAATACGACCCAGATTAGATTAGATTATTCTTTATCCCACACATCCAGGGCCAGTGGTAATTGATTTTGCAACAAGATGTTTAGAAATGGTTTCAAGTGACATTAACATGCATTCTTATCAGAGCAGATAAAGGCCATATCACATTATAAAAACACAACACAGAACATACCTACAGATTACACCAGTATATAATAGAAAAAATGCAGTAAATTGCCACATTGTTGCAATAATATTGCAAGCAATATTGCAGGGCGTTGCAGCAATGTCGACACAACATTGCTACAAAACCACAACTTTAGGATTCCCATTTGAGCCGTACTGCCTTCATGCTAGTCCAGAATGTGGTTTCATTGTCAAGGCAAAATGCAATAAAAGTTCACCAAGTGGAATAATTCATTCATTGTGCCTGTCAGTGGCAGCATGATGAAGCATTAATTATCCTGACAGCTTGTTTATTCATTTATTTGCTTTTTTAATTACCAATGACTTCAAGTAATAATATTGTCAAACTGGAGTTGTGCTAGTTTGGTTGTTGCTAACTGATTAAATTAAAGATTAAATGTAGACAAACTGATCCGCAGTGAATGTAATGAAATTCCTTATTACAATGAAATATTAATTTAGCCAAAAATTCTCAGCCAGGCCGACCCACAGATCAGCGATCATGTGACAAACTGCGATTTGCGATATGATTTAGAAAAGTTGATATTTTTGCTTTCTTCCTCGTAACGCTTTCCCTCCTCCTCCTCACAGCCAAAATCAACGAGACAGACACCTTCGGCCCTGGAGACGACGATGAGATCCAGTTTGATGACATTGCCGATGATGATGAGGACGTTGATGATGTAAGCGAGCTTTGTTTTCTTTAATTGATCTAATGTTTCCATGACACAATCTGCAGGTTCCCGTGGTTTCAGGAAGTCAGAGAGTGTTCGGCTCCAGCTGTCTGTTTTCTGACTGATAAAATGACTGAAAACATCTGGTGACTCCAAGTCGTATGATGTCATCAGTGGTGACTTGGAGCGTCTTTCTGCAATAGCTAATAGAGACGACTACAGATTTCAAGAACGCTCAGTCTACTTTTTTGGGGGTTTTTTTTGGTTTTTTAAATGAATGTGTGTGGTTCATACACTAATCGAGAGTAAATAGAAATGACAGTGACTATTATCCATGTGTATGTCAAAAAAAATAATAGAAACAATGTGAACATGTTAAAGTTAAGTTACAGTAAAAGTAGAGACCAGAACACTGACAAAATTCTCTTTTCTCTTGTTTGACAGATCTAAGGACCTGAAACCAGAGGGGAAAGGTGGGATTTTACTAGAGATGCTCCGATTGGGAATTCTTGAGCCGAAACAACGCACCGATGATAATTATTTTTAATAAGATCAGCCTATGCCAATCTGATACCAGTTTATTAAAAAAAAAAAGAGTATGTTTCAATTTGTTTTGCAGTCTGTTTGCCATCACTAGATGTCTTGTTTGTTTGGACAGCTCCAAGTGCATTTTTCAAATAGAAAAAACACCAGTACTTTAATTTTGAGTTCATCGTTAACATATGAATGAATATGACATCTTGCATTGGTAGTGTGTAGACTTGTCACATTGATCAGTTGTAGCAAATGGAAGGCAGGGCGGCGTGCTGCGTGGTGATTATCAGATGATGCAGACGGCATGCATTTCCTGTCTCCATGCAGTTGGACTGGAGAATCGCAGAAGGCTGATCACCTGGATCATATTTAGGGTGAATATCTGGAGCGTCGCTAGATTTTTTTTTTTTTTTTTACATTTTAATTTTTTGCTTCCAGCACCAACAAAACAAATTCACTGACGCATTTCAGGAGTCTTTGTTGTTCTGCATTGTCCAAGAAACACTCACTGTTTTAAGGAGGCCCGCCGTCTCACTGATACCACGACTGCAGATATCTCCCCAGTATGGATATGTAATGGCGTTATCTTTTTAAAATGTATTTATATTGATTTCACACAGCGTGGAATTTAGTAACAAGTACAGAATCTCTGGATTCGCAAATAAAAAGATAAACCATTTTATGTTTTTTTTTTTTTTTTGTCTGGCAGTCTGTATCATTGTAGTTGTAGCTGGTACCACTTCATGTACTTTAAGGCAGGTCTGAAAGGAGAGAAAACACTGAGAATGGCTCTGTATCTTTTTTTTTTTTTTTTTTTTG